>CAWUER010000021.1:0-160147 GCA_963921195.1 Pegoplata infirma
CTGTTTATCAATTGGGTTTTCCTAATTTTAATTATTTTTTTTCAATTACAATTTTCTGAATTTTGACTGGACTTTCTAAATTTCGATTGGGCTTTCTAAATTTCAATTGGGTTTTCTGAATTTCAAATTGGGATTTTTCAATTAATCTTTAATTAATTTAAATTTGGATTTCTGAATTTCTCTTATATTCTCTTAATTTCTTGGGGTTCCTGAATTTCAATTGAGCGCCATGAACTTATTGTAAGTCCCAAAAAAAAAAATTATATAAGGCCCAAAAACTCTATACGATTTGTTATTTCATGTTGAAATAACTCACAAATCTGCTGGACCTTTTTTTTTTTTTGGAAGTTATTACATTTTTAAATTATTACAAAAATTTCAGGATTTGGTATCAAATAACAAGTACAATATTAAAAAACTTCTAACAAAAATCGAAAAGCATTAAGAATCTAAAATTTGTTGAAGAAAAATGTTTTGAAACTAAAAATTTTTCTGTTAAAAAAATCTCAAAATCTGAAAATTTTTTCTTAGAATTTGAAATTTTCAACTTAAGATTATAATGAAAAAATATATTAGAACCTGAAGTTTTATGTACACAAAAAATGGACCTAATTGTAAGTAAAATGTAGTCAAATCTCAAAATTTGTCTTGTAGAAAAATGTCTTAGAACGAGACTATTTATTAAAAATAAAATGTCTAAGAATCTTACACTTTTCTAAAAAAATGTCTCACAAGGGAAGTATCTCAACCCTTATGAACCGATTTGCCTGAAACTTCAAATATATAAAGAGACGATTTTAAGGTTAGGGTGTGTCGGCTTTTCGGCCATATCGGTGTTTAAAAATTTATTTGTCCCCTTATGAAACCATGTGGACCTTCGGGAAAATTTTGATAACTTCGGAACTAACAGGAATATCATCTAGTGCAAAAATACGGGTCGACTTAAATTTAATAAATATTATTTCTTATCCATATGGATATCGTAGGTCTATGTCTTCACATAAGTACCCCCCAAAATTTACACATTTTTCTGAAAAAAATATTTAAAGAAGCCGAATTTTTACAAGTTTATGCCACCATTGGATAGGCATTAAAAAACCCTTTCTTCTCATATGAAGACATCATATAGTTTCTTAAAAAGAAATGGCTGAAAAATCCAAAAACGATTTTTCCGCCATTTTTTGACCCATGTTTTGAACCCCTAAGTCCCCGATATGGCCGATAAGCCGATACACCCCAACCTTAGAATTGTCTCTTTGATATATATTTTAAGTTTCAGGTAAATCGGTTCATAAGGGTTCAGATACTTCCCTTGTCAGAATCTAAAACTTTCTATAAGAAAAATGTCTGAGAATCTAAGACTTTTTCTCAGAATCTGAGACATTTTCTATAGAAAAAATGTCTAAGAATTTTAGACTTTTCCTATAGAAAATTTTTCTAATTTCCTTTCGAAAGTATTTATCTGAATTCTACCATTCAAAAAGCATGCGACTATAATAATCGTTCTTTTTTATACCATTGCACTAAAAAAATATTTTTAAAAAGTACTTTTTTGATGCAAATGCAATTTTCAAATTTTTTTTTGAGTGCATTGGTATAAAAACGATATTGAGAGTCGAATGCTTTTTGAATGGCAAAATTCAGATAAATGCGTTCGATGATATAGCTCTTCAAAGTATCATACATTTTTATTTTTTTTTAATAAAAAAAAAAAATAAATTCGCAAAAATCGTATTTTTTTTTTTGAATTAAAAAAAAAACTGAAAATGGATATGTTTTGTTCACTCTATAGTACAAATGTGTACAAAAAAATAGACAAATTTGAAGACTCTCGGTCAATTTTTTTTTTAAATCTCAGGCGGAATTCGTGATATATATTACACTCTAATTAAAATGATTAAAGTTGCCTACTATAAATTGGGTAAATTTCAACAAACTCTGCAATTTTATATTATATTTACATTGAAGTTTACCTAATTTATAGTGGTAAATAATAATAATAGGGGGCCCCTGTAGGTTAGTTGGTAGCGTGCTAGCATATGAAACAGGGGGTCGTGGGTTCGATTCCCACAAAAACCCTTGGTCGATTTCGCTACAACGAGACGACGGTCATTGTTATCAGTTCTCGTTTAGGTTTAAATTATTAAAAATGATTTGTAATTAAATTGGATAAATAAATAAAAACTGATCATTGGATCAAATTATTATTATTATAGTATTTAGTGGTAAATAATTGTAATTTGTTAAAATTTATAGTGGGAAACGTTACTTGGTTTATCAGAGTGTATTTCGACGCGTTTCACGGATTGATACACATACTGTGGTTGGAGGGTATACAAATGCTAATTGTAATTTGTAAAAGATCAATCGAAATTCGGAAAAGATCAATTTTAATTTGTTAAATTTCAATTAAAATTCGAAAAATATCAACTCTTATTCGTAAAAGATCAATTGAATTCATTATCTCGCGTCAAAACATCACCCTCCTCCTCAAACCAGATCATATATGACCTGGTTCCGCTACAGCTTAAATATTCAAATTGTAAATACAATTTTCTGAAGTATTGTTGAATTTGTGTTACAAATAAAATTGCAATTAAGATAAGATTTTTTAATAGTAAAACTTTATATAAAAAAAAAACTTTTATTGCATTTTAACCAAAACTTGTAATAAAATATTTAAATTAAACTCAGAAGAACAATTTCAATTGAATGAACATTTACACGTGATTTATGAAGTACATAATAAAGATTTGAAATTAAATGAGATAAATTGAACGATTAAATGTAGAAAACGGAACAACGGCGAATAAAAGAGGCTAGGTTGAAAATTTGTTTAAACAGTTTATTTTCAAAGGTATTTTTTGAATCGTGATCTACAGCTCGGAATAATCCAGATTGTTCTATACGTAATATGAGCTTAAGCTTAAAATTTAAATGGATCTTTTATGGTGTTCATCTGTAACTGGTGTAAAGTGACACATGTAAAAAATTCAATATGTATTCCCAATTCAAAACTTTTTTCAAAATATTCTACATAATTTAAATTCTTAACCGCGATTGATAAAATTACAAATCTAAAACAAAATCTGCATAATTAACTTTATGTAAAACAGTCATTAAATTACAAGCAACTCGCAAAGAGTCTCAATTTGTCGCCCTGTGTATTCGATCACCTAGTGTTAATACTTCATTACAATATTAATAATTTTTTATTTAAAAAATTATTTTTTACGTTTCTATGCATATTAACATACATTTCAAACAATACCCATAAATCTAAGATATGAAGAAAAACTGGCTTTTGCAAATTCATTAACCAATAATACACGATTCAGTCCAAAACCAGTTGTTGCTGCTGTTGCCAACAAACATTGCAAACTAAACATATTTTCCCGCATTGTTGACCATTTAACCATGAGTGTGAGAAACGAAAATTGTTTATAAATGCAAAAAAAAAAATATGGAAATTGATTGGAAATATCATGGAATATAAAGAAAACATAAACAGAGAAAATGTTAAGAAATGTTTTGGATGCCAGACAAAATACCGACTTTAATTATTCCCATTTTGAAAAATTCAAATTTCCAAAATACACTCAAATTTTATTTTAATCCTAATTTAACCTCAGAGTCTACAGCCACTCTTAACTTAACCTAAGCTTTAGTATGAAAAAATAGTTTTGAAATTTCTGCTCTTGCTAAAAAACATTCAGGTTTAAAGTATATACTAGTTGTAGTCGTGCCCATTTTCAACTAACACAATTGCGTTTTTTCTTGCACACCTTTTTTATCTGAGTTTTTTTTTAAGACAATCGGGGGTGAGAAGCAACGAAGGAGGAAAAAAGAATTCGTGATTTTTTTTTACCCCATTTGCTTTTCACCACCGTTTGCCTACAAAATAAAGTTGCAAGACTTTATTGCAAGCAAAAAAAGGCTGTGTGTAAATACCGTCTTACAAGGAAACTATACAAACCGTTACACACCGATTTTCCTGCAACTTAATATATATATAAAAAGAAAGATCTTAAGGTTGAGTGCTTTGATTGGGATAGTTTCCTTGTTAGAATTTCATAAATTTAAAAAAATATTTTTTCAAAAAAACTTAAAATGTCGATATCTCGAAAAATTTGCTAGGTAAAGCAAAATGGAGGATATTTTTGATACTTGGGATCTTCATTTAGTATTGGGCCCCTAAATTCCCGCAGCTCAAAAACTAAACAAGAAAGAGCGACACGGAAAAAAAATTCATCAAAATCTTTGACGATTTTTAAGGGACCCTATTTGGTCCAAACCCAATATGGTTTGGAAACATGAGCTCCGAATCCAATGGCGTCTGCACCCAAATGGGTCGTCAAATGTGTTAAAACCTAATAGAATTACCATTTTTTACCATTTTCCAGTTCAAATTGGCGTTATAATAAATTATTTTTTCCTCTTCTTATTTTTAAGAATGGAGAAATGTAGAGGGTGACCATTTATTTTCTGAACTTAAATCAGCCTAAGTTTTTATGTTTTTTTATTTTTCTAGAAATAAATTTTTGAAAACTCTTTTCTATAGGAAAACACTGATGATTTTTTCAACATTAAAAAAATGTAGGTTAAACTAACCGTCATTTTAAAATTTTAGTAAAAACAACTGTTAAAAGCAACTGTTATTAACTTTTGTCGTTATTTTGCAGAAAACTTGGTTGACTTTAAACAACTTCATTAAAATGTTTTGATCGTTTCAGTGCAGAAAATAAGACAAAACCCACTGGTTTTGAAAATAAGAAAATCCATCAAATTCTGAGTACTTTTTCTATTGGACTAATGCATTTACATAATCTTTATAAAAATATCGAAAATCCATCATCCCGTGAACTTGTCGTTATAGAAAACCTCAAAGATTCTGTGCGCCTTTTCATTAAATTCACGAGAAGTCCTTGTAATTTTTATTGCGCCAAAAAAAAACTTTAAATTTACAATTTTATTAGGGAAAAGCTTGTAAAATTATAAAATTATTGGTAAAAAGCTTTTAAAATTACTTGGAATTTTCGTAAAATAGGAGGTAGCAAAAAATCTAGTAAAGTTACGAAACCTCCTTGTAAATTTGATTGTGTCAAAAAATTTGTAAACTTCAATTTTATTGGTGAAAACCTTGTAAAATTACAAAATTATTGGTAAAAAGCTTGTAAAATGACTAGGAATTTTTGTCAAATAGGTAGCAAAAAAAAAAGTTACAAGTTTTTCTTGTAATTTTACAAGTTTTTTTTGAGTGATGTACTGATCAAATCATTACGAATGGTCGGCCTAGCAATGGAGCCAAATTGTTATTAATTTTCATTGAATTTTTTTAATTTTCCCATTTTTTAATTTTTTTTTTTTTTTTGAGTTGGCCGCCACTCAAAACCTGACATGTGGGTATACTTACTTTGTCATTCCGTGTGTAACGCATCGATATATCGGTCTAGGACCCCATAAAGTGTATATTTTATTGATCAGTGATTGATTCTAAGACATTCTAGCGATGTCCGTCCGTCCATCCGTCCGTCTGTCCGTCCAAAATAAAAGAGCTAACCTTCCGAAGTTCGGCACGAATATTCTCATACTCCTAGGCAGGTTAAGTTCGGAAATGAGAAAAATCTGACCAAGGGGAAAAAGTTCCCCCTTGGAGAACTAAACCAACCTAAGAAAAACCGCATTTTTTTCAGGGTTTTTTGTACTTTTGTTAAGCATATGCAACATTCTTATCTCAGAAGAAGTTCAAAATCGCAAGGGGAAGGTGCCCCCTAACGTCTCTCACAAAAAAAAAAAAACGCCCCTGGATTTTTATACCCTCCAACCACAGTATGGGGGTATACTCACTTTGTCATTCCGTGTGTAACGCATCGAAATATCGGTCTAGGACCCCATAAAGTATATATATTATTGATCAGTGATCGATTCTAAGACATTCTAGCGATGTCCGTCCGTCCGTCCGTCTGTCCGTCTGTCCGTCTGTCCGTCTGTAGAGGACACGATACAGTCCAAAATAAAAGAGCTAGACTTCCGAAGTTTTGCACGAATATGTCTTATATTTCTAGGCAGGTTAAGTTCGGAAATAAGCAAAATCGGACCAAGGGGAAAAAAGTTCCCCCTTGGAGAACTAAACCAACCCAAGAAAAACAGCATATTTTGCAGAGTTGTTTGTACTTTTGGTAAGCAAATGCAACATTCTTATCTCAGAAGAAGTTCAAAATCGCAAGGGGAAGGTGGCCCCTAACGTCTCCCACCAACCACCCCCCCCCCCCCAAAAAAAAAAAAAAAAGACGCCCCTGGATTTTTTTTTTTTTTACATTTTGGAGGGTATTAAAGATTCGGCACAGCCGAATGTAACACTCTCACTTGTTTATATTGTTTTTTACATTTTGGAGGGTATAAAAGATTCGGCACAGCCGAATGTAACACTCTCACTTGTTTGGTATGATTTTGTTTACCACTTTTTCAAACGTCATTTGTTACATTACCCTATAACTCTGGTAATGACTAGAGGTACAGAAATATATGACAAATCGTCAGCTTATTATTGTTTTGCTCCATACGCCAACAACTCGGATTCGAGAAAAACGATAAAATAGGTTTACCACAAATTTTTCGAAAAGTAATCGATGGATTTTGTTTTAATGTTTACCATTTATTGCTACATATATTGTTAACAAAGCTTCTAGTTTTCAGACTTTTACATACAATAGATCAAAAGATTTTAAGCTTTTAAGAAAAAAAGATTTTATGGTATTATGCTTCATATCCAATTTTGCTTACACATTTCGGAATTTTGTGTGATATAGAGCAAATGAGTTCTCAACGCCAAACAAAATAACAATGAAACAAAAAGAGCTAGATCGACAAAACTGGGTATTTAGAACACTTATATAGTCAGGTTGCATGGTATTAAAAATGGGGATGATCGGTCAATGGACACACCTACCTCCCACACAACCTAAATGGCAAATATGACATTACTTGAAATGTTTAGAAGTTACGGTATTAAAATTTGGTACGTAGAATAGTACCAACATATTTAATCTTCATTCCAAAAATATGCAAGATCCGTTAATTTTTAAATAATCTAGAGCCTTTTCTATAACGCAAATTTTCAAAAAACGTCAAAATGGTGTGTTTTTTCTTAGAAAATGCTGGATATCTCAAATTTGAAAAGATGTTTTAAAAAACGGACTTCGGAATAAGAAAGAGGATATTTATATTATATATATTCCATTCCTAACTCATTTTTTTCAAAAATGGCGTATGGAGCAAAACAATAATAAGGTGACGAAATGGCGTTTGAAAAAGTAGTAAACAAAAACCATATGGTATTTTTTACGAAATTAAATCACAAATCGAAATCTGAGCGAGATGGAAGATACCAGTTATACAGTGAGAATGTTGATTGTTTTTTGTCTCTCTTTGTTTTACGTTTGAACTTTAGTGTGGTATAACCAGATTTTGGCTATTATTCTTGGCTATGCTAGATCCACTCTATAACTCTGGTCATTACGGTGTTAAGCATAATACTCTGTTTGATTTCACGGGAAAAAATCTGTCAAACTCCATATAAAAAAAAAAAATTTGGCAACGCTTTACGTCAGCAAAAATAGACTATGAGGTCCGTTGTAAATGCGATATGTAATAAATTGTATAAAAATTAGACAAACCAAAAGTTATTTACCAATTTTGCTAGAAATTCCCCCTCATCTGGCAACACCAGGGAAAACTCGATGAGAGAAGAAACCGCTTTTTCTTTTGACAAGTAAACAAAAGCCGAAACTTTCAAACAATTTGTTTATGCGTGGGGTTTTCCACGCGACACACAAACATTATTTTCATCACTCTCCCAATACAAAATGATACATCATTTGTATTGAATTTGAAGTAAAATTTGCTCTTAACGTAAAGAACTCTATATGAAATTGTAGTGCGCAGCTTACCACAGTGTGTGTTGTATTATACGACTAGGTACAATAACACACTGATGTGTAGTACATTTACTACCGTAAAGTGTATGGTAGTATAGACAGAGTATATGTAGATATTTTTTATACAAATAAATATTAATGGAAAAACTTTACGAGGTTTTTTTTGTTGCCTGAGATTTATTTAGTTTGCAACTTTCATTGAAAACGGTAGTCTTTTGAAAATTTCTCTAACGTCAAGTTGACGTTTGTAAAAAAACGCTTCTTTTGTAAAAAAAAAACAAATTAAAGAAAAACCGTCGTGTTTAAAAATATTTTTTAAAAAAAGCATTAAAAAAATTTTTTGATTTTATAATAAATTTTAAGATTGCTGGATAAAATGAAATTGTGAAAAAGTGTTAAAAAAGAAAATATAACGAAAAAAAAAAAAAATTAAAAATATGTGTTAAAATAGTTTAAAAAAAATTAATAAAATTAACAAAAAAAAAATATGTAACAGAAAATTAAATAAAAAAATTAAATTTAAAGCAGTGAAACTTTTTCCATCAAAAAATATCTATTTTTGGGTAATTTTTATTAAATAAATAATTACTAGAAAGCGCTTCTACCATTTATTACCCCCAAAAACCTTTAAGAGGTTTAAACCAAAAAAAAAAATCCCATTAATTGCTTTATGTGTGTGTGTGTGCGTAACTTTTTTCACTAGAATTTTTAATAAGGTTCTTCTCTTTTATATATTTTTTTAATATCCTCCTTATTACTATTATTACCTAAAGCAATTTACTTTGATAATTTCTTTCACTTTCTTTAACTTTTCTAGCTGTAAATTTTCTAAGAAAACTGTTTGTTGTGTAAAGAAGACATTTAACAGAACAAACAAATTTAATTTCGGCCTGGACGAATGTATTGATAACCTACACACTGCATGACGATGGACCTACACTCAAATAATTATGTCATTAACTGTTTGTAGTTTATTTAAAAAGTTTTTCGTTTAGTCGTTTTTAAAAGAAAATACATTTGTTTGATGTTCAATTTTTATTAATGACTGCTTATGTCCGTTGTTTCAAAAATAACACACTAAAAAATAAAGACTTTCATTAAGATTTATTTTTTAGTCATTTATTTTTGTTCTGTAAGTAAAAACTACTGATTATTCTTTAAATTTTTAATGATTTGTGAAATTATTTTTTTTTTAAATTGTTGGTATTTTTTAATGAGATCATTAGTTTTTACCTACACAAGTAGGTTATTTTTTTGAAGAAAAAAAATTAAAAAAATTATTTATAGAAATATAAAAACATGTTTGTATCAAGTGACTTTGGCACGTTGGTTAGAGTGTCTGGCCAGAATGTAGTTGATTGCGGGATCGATTCCCCAAAATTTTATTAAACATTTTTAAAAAATATTTCAATAGAAAATTGTAAAAAATAACCTAGGAAATCAATAATTTTTAATGTTTTCGTAGGTTAGTTTTTCTGGATTTGTTGGTAAAAATAACAGAAATATCATTAATTTTTAATGTTTTCGTAGGTTATTTTTTTCGAATTTGTTGGTAAAAAAGAATGAAAAGAACGTAATTTTTTAATGTTTAATGTTATTTATTTTAGAAAATTTTGTCAACAGTTAAAAATAAATGTTGATGTTTGTTAAAACAAATGCATAATTACTGGTATGTTTTTCAATAGTTTATTTCAATTTGAATTAGCAAACTTTAAGCAGATTTTTTAGATGAAATGAATATTTTAAGTAAATTCTCTATCAATCATTCAGTTTTAGAAAATTACAAATAATTTCGGCAATTTCACTGATTCTGTTTGCTGAATTTTTCAAATATTTTTGTGGAGATTTTTTGGATACTATTTTGTTATTTTACAGAAATAGTCTGTTGGCATTTTTTTTTTTTCAAAAAAAAAAAAATTAAAGTATTTTAAGATGTAATTTTTTTTTAGATTTTGTGAAATTTAAAATCCTTAAACTAAAAATAATCATAACCCGAGTAAAAAAGATTATATATGTTTATATTTAATTATATAAAGACATCATATATATTCATATAGAATTTGATGCGAAAAATGAGTCGATAAAACCATATAAAGTTGCATTAAATTTGATATAATTTTATGTGATTTTAATATAATTTTATATGATTTGATGCGAAAATTGGCCCCTTTTTTAGAAAAATTTATGCAATTATATATAATTAAAAAAAAAAAAAAACCAAAAAAAAATCCCAAAAAAAAATTATATTAAATTATATATAAAGAACTTCGATTTTTTTCATAAATTTTGCATTATATATAATAACATATAAAATTTTTAAAACAAATGTTTAAGGTTTAGGTTTGGAACTTAAAAAAAAAAAAAATTCTGGACTTAGAAAAATTTTCAAAAGTTATATCAAATTATATATAAAGGACTTAGATTTTTTTTTAATTTTACTCATATAAGATTACATATGATTCAGAAAAAAGTTGCATAAAGTTTTATATAAAATTTCTTCAAATATTTTGTTATATTAAATTATATAAAAAAACAGACAGAATTTTATATTTCATATGTAATTATATAAACTAACTTTAATCATATGTTATTATGTATAACTTAACATTTTCTTTTATATAATTTTATATAAGAAAAAAAATACGAAGTGTAAATATATATAATCTTATATGATAGCAAAACAATTTTCGTATAAATTTATCAAATAATATATGTTTATATAAAAATAAGTAAAATTATATATAATCTTTTTTACTCGGGAATTAAAAACAAAAAAAAAAAAAAACAGTAGATTGTTTGCTTAGTTTTACAGAAGTATTAATGAAGTTACCCCGTTTTGAAAAAAAATGTATCAGTATTTTTTTCAAAATTTTAACTTAAAAAAAAACTTAGAAATTTTATTCTTCGAAAACTTTATAACTTAAAAACAAAAAAAAAACTTAGAAAATTTTCTTAAGTTGACTTTTTCTGACTTTTCTGCTGTTTCGACTAGTGTTTGGGGTCCGGGAATTCCCGGGTCGGATTTCCCGGGAATTCCCGGGAAAACACTGACGGGAATTCCCGGGAATTTTTTTAATTTTTCCCGGGAAATCCGGGAATTTTGTAAAATAAACCTTTTTACATAAAATCGTTTATTTTACTTTATTTTTTACCATTTTTTTTACATACAGGTATAATTAAATTGATATTTTTTGTATTTTTTCTATTTGGAAGAACAGTGCAAATATATATTCATAGGAAAACTGACCAAGTGTAAAAAGTATGTTAATATCATGAAAAAACTTAAAAGTCAAAAATTTTGAACCTAGAATTAACATTTTCAGAATAAATATTAAAAGTGCTGCCAACTATATAAGTTTTTTCTCGAATAACGCAGTTTTAATTTTTTTTGCGATTTTTAGCTATTTTTTTTGCGATTTTTTGTGAAGGAAAAAGTTGCAATATTTTTTTTGGTTTGTTTTATTGTATTTCAGGATTTTTAACTTTTATGTTTTGATTTTTTATGTTTTAATTAATTGTTTATCTCTAATAAAACGGTTTTTAATAAAAAGATAATCAAGTTTTAATGTTTTTTATGATTTACATTAATAATGAAAATATCCCGGGATTCCCGGGAATCCCGGGAAATAAATTATTTTTTTCCCGTTTCCCGGGAAATTGAAAAGTCTGGGAATTCCCAAACACTAGTCTCGACAGATTTCTCTACTGATTTCACCTAGATAATCAAGACAGATATTTAGCAAACCGCATTTGCTAAAATCAGAAGATTTCTCATATGGGCGTATTTTCAGCAAGCTCCTCGCTTGTCGCTCATAAACATTTTGAACTTTTTTCCAGAAGGTACGAAAACTGTTAGACGAGGAAAATACGATAATGTTACAAACAATGCTAACTTTTTATATCGAAAAAGCGCTTAATAAATTTTGAAAAAATGTATGAATTTCCCGAAAATAAAAAAAAAAAACATTTTACCGCTAAATGCAAAAAAAAAAAAAAACGCTCCATTACGTCAGAAAAACGACAAGTTGCAAAATTTTTTTTTTCATTTTTATTTTTGTTTGTTCATTCGTCCTCTTGTTAGTCATAGTTAGCTAGAGACAATTTAACAGAAGTTGAGTGACTTCAATTATCTTTATAATTGACAGTTTTTGTTTTCAGCATATTTTTCTGCTGATTTGACAGAGAGTTTCAATGTACATTTTGAGGCGTCAACTAAATCACTTAATTATTAACTAAATTATGCCGTTGGACAGCGATGTATCCAGGAATTTGAAAGGGGGGGGGGGGGCACAACTCCCAAAATTGTTTGCCATCGCCTATTTATATTTAGTTTTAACTAGAAGTACTTGAAAAGTAATTGACAGGGGGGGGGCACGTACCCCCAGTGCCCACCCCCTGTATACGTCCATGCCGTTGGACTTTTTCTCATCGTTACCATGATATGTGCATTAGCCTGTCCCGAAAATTGCCACTTTTTGGAATTTCGCTTGGTAATAGCAAAAAAAATTATGGGTATTACAGAGCTAATAATGGGAAAAATAATGCAAAACAAGTTGAAAAGTTAAATTCGACTTGGCCGAATCTATGAATACCCTTCACAATGCCCTTTTTAAGTGAAAAAAATTAAATTTTTGATTAGAAATATTTTATTTTGTGTAAAAAACTTTTTTAAGTAATTTTTGAAAAAAAAAAAATAACTTACTAAATTTTTTTTTGAGTGTAAAATATTTTTCGAATATTTTTGAGTGACAAAAATACGGTGTAAAATATTTTTGTGACTTACCAATGTTTTTAAAACATCCCAGGTAGAAAAATACAACCGTTAAAACGCTTTAAAAGCGCTTTGTATGGTAGTACGAATGCTCTCAGACCAAACTGAAAACCATCATCAAAGCGCTTTCAGACTGTCATAATGATAACACCGTTAGACGGTTTATTTGAAGCGTTTTTAAAGACATTTATAATAATGATTTTAGAACGCTTCGTTATAGCGCTTTTAAAGCATTGCAAAAACCAAAAATGTATCACTTTTAAAACGGTATGTAAAGCAATTTTAAAGTGCTTTATATGCAAAAAAAAGCAATTTACAAGCATTTCAGATATAAAACCTAAAGTAATTTTCTATCAGTTTAAAAACCAAATGAAAATCTATTTTTGTTTTAATTTTTATTGTTTTAAGAAAAGATAAATATATTATTTTTTTTTATAAAAAATAACTGTTTTTTTATACCAAAAACTAAATAGAATTTCGTTTAGTTATTCTCTCTTCTGCAGCCGCTAGCCAGCGGCTTGTTTTGGTCACGATAGACTTGTCGGACTCATTTTCAAATTGTAGAAGAAGGTGTTCTGCAACGGGAAAACAAAATGAGTTTATTAATATAATAGGTATAAAGCATTTCTGATCTGACGAAAACTGCGATGTGTTTTTTTTTAAATCTTTTAAAAAAAGATCTAGAAATTTGCTTAATTTGATGCTTTCGCGGTAAGGCAAACTTCACAAATATCAACAAAAAAATTGAAAAGTTTCTATTAACATAAATTTTACTTTAAAAATATAACGCGAAGGGACGAAATTAGGTTGATACCTAAAATTGTTTTGTGAAAAACACATACATGTTTTGGTCAAGATATATAGTTGTTGGCCAGCATAATATTACCTTTTAATTCATTCAAAACTTTAATGGTGCTAAATTTTTTTTTTGAAACTCCTTTAGTCGGTTTTCCAACGCCGCTAAACATTTGCTGTAAACCTGGGGACATTATAACGGAAAGGATACTTCCAATGGCCTTATATCATACATGGGAATTTTTAATTGGCATTGAATTTTCATTGGCATTAGTTGGAACTAATCCACACATGTGAAGAGGACCGGCGAAACTATGGAGATTCTAAGAACCAAAAATGCCCTCCATTTTGCTCTATCTAACTTAGTTTTTGAGATATTATGCCTGTTCGTTTACCTAACTACAATCATCTCATTTTTACTACTTTTAATAAAGCTGGAAATTTGTTATACAAAAAGTAAACAAAACTTTGCAGTTGTAGTAAAAAAAGTAAGAAATTTGGGTAAACAAACAGACCTATAGCCATTTTAAGTTTTAACCAAAAAAAAATTTTCACAACTGGTTGACGGAAATACGACTTTTAATATTGCTAATGCTTTGTTTTCATTAAGACATTTATTAATGCCAATGAAATTTTTCATAATTGGCATTACTAATGCTACTAATTCCTTAACGGGCATTGGCATTGATTGAAACAATGCTAATGCTAAAAATTTCATTGGCATTAGTTTCAATATAATTCCAATGAAATCGTCAATTAATTAGTCCATTTATTTAAATAGTCCCATGTATGCCTCATATAATGAGTCGGCCTTACATTTTAACCGCATCAGGTCACGCTGAATAACAAAATAAAAATTGGTAATTTTGATTCAAATGTAAATATAGAAAAAAAATACATACCAGTGAATTGCAAAATTGCTGATCAGTTTTAACCTTGTTGCCACACTCCTCAAACTTAACTAAATCTGTTATGGGGTCGTCTAAAGTTAATTCGCTTTTAATGTCGGCTTTTTGGTCGTCGTAAACCATATTTAAAAAGTAGTGTAAAAAAATGTTGTAAAAAATTGTATTCCTAAACCAACATAAATTTGGCGAAAAAGTAATCTCAAAAAGCTTTTTCAAAACGTTCATAAAGCGTTATGAAATAATGCTTTAAAAATGCTTTATTTTTGATAAGTCATGACTTTTTTTTTTACCGTCATGAATTTATACTTGGAAGTGCTTTAAAAATTCTATTTTTTTTATTACCGTCATGAGTTTCTACTTTGGAGTGCTTTAAAAACGCTTTTTTTTTATAACCGTCATGAATTTCTATTTGGGATGTTTAACGGGTTTTCAACTTGTGAATTTAAGGTGAAACTAATCTGAAATTTACGGTTTTGCTTATAACTTTTGAACCACTGGACCGATTTGGCTGAACCATTGCCAGAGGAACGACAAATATATATGCCAATCTTCAGCATCTTCAGAATTGTGTTTCGAAAGTTCGCGTGAACACAATACTGAAATTCAGTATTTTGTTCATAACTTTTGAACTACTGGACCGATTTCGCTGCGTTGCAATACCAACCTGACCAGGTAGCATGTTTTCAACAGACAGACAGACGTACGGACGGACAGACGCGTCTGTCCGTCTAGACGGACGAACATCATGAATATTAGTGCGGAGTAATTTTTTTTCAACAAAATCGTCCAGCATTTTCGGATTCTGCATAAAGGGTATAAAAATTGGAGTCCGTCTTTGCCTCCCTACAACCGGTAAAAGTTCGCAATCGTAGTGTATTTTGTCCAAAAAAAAAAATCATGTTTTGTTTTGACCGCTATATGTGTCAAAATTCGCGAAATGTTTTGTACATTAAGGGAAAAATATTTCGAAAGTTTTCATGGAATAAATTTGGTCCATCAGAGCATTTAAAGAATTGGCGATATTGAACTTTAAATTTTTATTTTTTACTCAATCAAGTTCAAAAGGGTACTTTAAATCGTCCATGTTCTTTTAGTACCAATCGTCCATGCTCTTTTAGTACCATTTTTAACCACACTCAAAATAATAACTCTGTTAAATTACAGAAAAACTCTGTAAATATAACAGAGTACCATAATTTTCCAGCTAGCAACATTTCTTGATAATTTTACTATAAAACTCTGTAAAATGATTTTGACAAAAAAAAAAAAAAATGGTAAATTAACAGAGTTTCTAGTAAAATATTGGTTAAATAAAACACCATTAAGCAAAGAAAAACTCTGTAAATTTACATATATTTGTAAAATGCATTTGATGCAACTAAAATTTTACAGAAAAAACTCTGTAAATTTACATGTTTTTTGAAAAATTTTTATAAGATTTTTGAAAATATTTTTTTTAAAGATTTTATAAAAAAAAAAAATACAGATAAAATTTTGGTGTTATATATGGTTTTGAATTGAGAAAAGTGTGAAAGAAAAATTTTAATTTTTCTAAAAATTTAGGACATCCTGGTTTGTTTCTTACTAGTTTCATATTATCCAGTTATAATAATCTTCAGAAAAACTTTTAATGTCCAATTTATTTAGTTAATAGTCAATAGAACTCTATATGTGAAAATTATTTACAGATCGCAGCCGACAAGGATTGAACCCATATCATCTGTAATACTTTGTGTTTTTACAGAAAACTCCGTTTTTAACTACGAAACTAAGATTACATAGAAATTCGTAAAAATATAGATAAAACTTAGTTTTTTGGTTATAAAAAATACAGAGTATTTCGCTTAAATCTGTATTTTAGCAGAAAACTCTGTTAATTATCTGTAAAATTAAGATTACAAAGTTAAAAGTTATATAACAGATGAAACTTCGCTTTTTTGTCACAACAAAATACAAAGTATTTTGTTTAAATCTGTTTTTTGACAGAAAACTCTGTCAAATATCTGTTGAATTAAGATTACAGTCATTTTATACAGTATTATACAGAGTTATTATTTTGAGTGCACTTAAAAAAGAAAGTTGAAAAAAAGTCGTAGAACTATATTTTACTTATTTTTGGAACAAAAATTGAATAAGTGGATTAAATTTCATCATGCAAATATTTTTCCCATAATGTACTCCACATTCTGCAAATTTTGACACCAATTTGCGGCCAGAACAAAAAATGTATTTTTTTTGATAAAATACATTACGTTTGCGAACTTTAACCGGTTGTAGGGAAGCAAAGATGGACTCAAATTTTTTTTGGATTATTTTTCCATAATCAGCTCTCGAAAGAGCATAGTTTTTTGCTATTACCTTGAATTTTATTTTTTCGGGACAGGCTAATGTGCATATAAAAATCTCGGGAATTTTAAATTTAATATCCGAAATTAGGGTCTTGAGACCCCGTCAGATATGTAGTCCATATTTTAGTCTTTCTTTTGAAAATTTCATCCGTTTCGTTCTATCTCGCTTAGTTTTTGAGATATCGACATTTTAAATTTTTAACTAAATTCTAATAAGTTATTTACTAAATTCTAAGAAGTTATTAACTAAATTCTTAGAAGTACACTATCTCAATTCCAAGAAGAGAAATATTAGCCCTGTTTTTTGCAGACCGGATTAAGATTAGGATTAACTCTATTTAGTTAAAAAATGTATCAAATCAAGTCCAGAAATTTTTTTTATATTTTTTTCTGAATTTACATCCAATTAGTTAAAAAATTAGGAAAAAAATTAAGCGTTGTCCAAAATGTAAAACGGTATAAATAAATTTGAGTTAATCCTAGGATTTAACTTAATTTATTTTTCATTCTTTGCATTTTGGGCAAAGCTTTATTTGTTTTTCTGTTTATATTTACTAATTGTATGTAATTTCAGAAAAAAAATATAAAAAAAAATCTGGACTTGATTTGACCCATTTTTTAACTAAATAAAGTTAATACAAATCTTAATCCGGTCTGCAAAAAACAGCGCTATTATGAAGTTTTTTTTAGTAAATTTTAACTAAACTTGAACTAAATTGTTTTTTTAAGAAATATGTCTTAAAAATAAAGATATGTTTCTTAGATTTGGGAAAATTTTCTTTGGCAGTAAGATTTTTTTTCTTATATTAAAAAAACTACATTTAAAGAAAACTATGAACTATTTATAAGTAACTGAACTAAACTTTTTTCCTCATAGTTAAGAAAGTTTCTAATTTTTAAGTTAAATTTAACTAAATTTTAGAAAATTCATGATAAATTTTCAAAGACATTTTTTTTTTCTAAATTTTAGTTATATCTTTTTTTTCAGTGTACTTTTCGTGAACGTAGGGTACTTAAAGAAAATTCCTATTAAAGTTAAGTCAAAGCAATGAAAATGAAAATCCATTTTTTATGTTTAACCATTTGTTTTAACATTTATTTAGCTGATGAAAATGTGTGGCTTTTATTTTAATTAACACATCCTCAAAATGTTAAAAGTTAATCTAGTAAAATTAACGACTATTATACCAAAGTCATAGAGTGATAAAGAGGTGCAAGTTGGTTTGTTTTTTTGCTGTACAGTCAAATATGGTAATTCACATCGAATTTTTTTGGCAAACAGTTCTTATGTCAAATTTGGTGAATAATTAGATCTGTGCATTTTTGTGGTTGAAAATAGAGGGCAATAGAACACAAAGCTTAAAAACTTTCAGTTTTCAACAAAATATTCTAGGCTGAATTATTATGTGTTTTTTAAAAACTAACTTTTCTTTAACCCTTAAAGGCTTATTACACTGTACAACAATTTCCAACCTTTTAGAAAATGTTATGGCCAATGATTTTGTCGGACATATTACCTCTAAATCCTCTTTATAACGTTTTTTTGGCTCTATTCTAACAAAAAACACTCCAAAAAAAGGCAGAGGCCGGGGATAAAATGTTCCTAGGTTAGGTTAGGTTAGGGTGGCGGTGTCCGATTGACACCTCGCATAGACCTCTTGGTCCATAGCGGTACCACAAAACTTTTTTCCGCTAGCGGTGCAAATTAAACACGTTCAAAGTCATTGCGAATCTTTTCAATATCCTAAGATCCATTTGCGTTATATCCTCCAAAGTACCGAAACTTATCTGACCGGTAATGGATCGGCGACTCCTTGCCACAGCTGGGCAGTGACAAAGTATGTGTTCCATCGTTTCATCCACTCCTGGTGAAGCGCATCTTTTACAACTAGCGTCTGAAGTAAGTCCAATATTCTTGGCATGGATGCCGATAAGACAATGACCAGTTATTATCCCAGTCAGAGCTCGGCATTCCCTTCTCGTAAGTGATAGTAGATATTGAGTTTTCCCTTGATCATAAGTTGGCCACAAAGTTCTGCTGATTTTGCATGTTGTCAGTTCTCTCCACCTCCTGTTTGCCTTTGCAACATTGATGGAATTCCGTTTAAGTTTATAGTGTTGAAGTGGTGGTAAAACTGGCACCATGGTACCTAAACCATCAGCTCCAAGTTTTGCGAGTTCATCTGCCTTTTCATTTCCCTGTATTCCGTTGTGTCCTGGTACCCATAATAAATTAACCTGGTTGTGTAGACATAAAATGTTGGCCATAAAATTTTATTATATTTGTCAGAAGACACTAAAGCCAAAAAATTAACACAAACACCAAAAAACTGTCAAAGATTGCCCAATAAGGGTTATTTTTATACCCTCCACTCTAGTGATAGAGGGTATATATAAGTTTGTCATTCCTTTTGTAACACCTCGAAATATTGGTCTAGGACCCAATAAAGTATATATATTCATGATCCTCGATCGATTTTAAGACGCTCTAGCGATGTCCGTCCGTCCGTCCGTCTGTCCGTCTGTCTGTCTGTTAAAAACACGCTAACTTTTGAAAGACTTTACGGAGGCTCCTGAAGTTTGGCATATATGTTGGGCATTCACCTGGTCAGGTTGGCATTGCAATTCAGCGAAATCGGTCCAGTGGTTCAAAAGTTATGAGCAAAAGACTGAATTTCGGCAAGGGTTTTTCGTGAATTTATGAGATAAAAAGCACTATAACTTTCGAAAATCAATTCTGAGGGTGCTGAAGCTTGGCATATTTTTCGTTCCTCCAGCCTAGTTTGTATTGAATTTCACCCAAATCGGTCCAGTGGTTCAAAAGTTATTAGCAAAACCGTGAATATCAGATTAGCTTCACCTTAAATTCACGTGGTGAAAACCCGTTAAACCTGTTTTAAAACCATTGGTAAGTCACAAAAATATTTTAAAACGTATTTTTGTCACTCAAAAATATTTTTTTACCAAAACAAAAAAAAAATACACTCGAAAAAAATTTTACACTCAAAAAAAATTTTACACTCAAAAAAAAAAATTAGATCATGAATATTTTTTTTTTGAATGTAAAATTCGAAAAAATTTTACACTCAAAAAAAATTTTACACTCAAAAAAAAAAAAATTGGTAAATTTTTTTTTTAATGTAAAATTCGAAAAAATTTTAAACTCAAAAAAAATTTTACACTCAAAAAAAAAATTAGTATTTTTTTTTTTCAAAAATTACTAAACAAAAATTTTTTTACAAAAAATAAAATATTTCTGATCATAACTGTTATTTTTTTCACGTTAGAAAATTTACTATCACTTAAAATGGGCATTGTGGAGGGTATTCATAGATTCGGCCTAGTCGAATTTAACTTTTCTACTTGTTTTTTTGTAGTTTTTTTTTTAATGGGCAATCTTACGAACAGGTCAAAGCTGGAAAACTTTAACCGCCTCTATAATAAAATTCCGATGTGATCTTTCAAAACAACCACACACGTATATTTTTTGTCTACTCTACCAGAATCAACCGTTGGAACCCCGTAATTTCGGAAAAAGTTTAAAATTGTTGTACAGTGTTATTGGCCTTACTTTTTAAGCTTCATTTTAGAACCAGAACTTTTGACCTATTGATATAAAATGGATATAAGAACACCGAATTGCCACTTTACAACCCAGTTTCATATCTATTAATATCTATGACCAAAGCCAAGGAAACAGCCGACAAACGCATATTGCTAGATAACTGAAATACTCTAGGCTACACATTTAATGATGTTTAATTCTGGGAAATATTTTTTTCAAAAACACCTCATACCAATTTTTTTCACATGCAAAAATGTTTTATGTAAAACATTAGAGATATTTAGTATACCCTGCTAATGTGGCAAAAGAGCAGCAAAAGTTAGAACTTGCTAGCAGTGTCAAGTAATACTCTGAATACTGATATTTTTGGATACACAGAAAAAAATTTTAAACAAATTCAATCAACAAAAACGCGGATTCAATAAATTTGTTGATTGAAATTCCTCCAATTAAAAAATTGTTATACCAATAATCAAATTATAGGTGATTGATTGAAAATTTTTTCTATCAAACTTTATTTGGATTTTGATAAAAAATTTGATCAATTTTTTATTTATAGTCAATCAAAATAATGATTGATCTAACAAATGAATTGTAAGCTTATGACAAAATTATCAAAAAATGCATATTTTTTGCTTTCCAATATATTGCTAACAATAGAAAAAGTAAAACCCAATTATTTTGTATATTTTTGAATTAATCTATTCAAATAAATTAAAGCGAAAAAAAAAATCTGGTATGTTGAAAATTTGTAATTCGACAGTTAAAGAAAATAAGAAAAATTTTAATCAAAACATTGATTGACTAATTTAAATTTTGTTGATCAATAGATTTAATTAAAAATTGTTAGCTAATAATTTTTTGTGTGTATTTAGCATCAACATTATTTTATGATTTTAAATTTTTTGCTTATCTATTTTTAAACATCCTTTTCAATATTCAATGTTATTGATTGTGTTTTTTTTTATAAGTTTGTAATAAATCTCATAATTAAAAACTTTTTTTAAGAAAAAAAAAAAAAAACAAAATATTGTTTTTCGTATTAACTTTTTTCTCATCATAAAATGTTATTAATTTCACTAAAATGTAAATTAGTATAAATAATAAAGCTAAACATATTTGAAATTCTCACATTAATTGTTTTAAATGAAGTGTATGCGAGCGAGTGTTAAACTTGTTTGTTACAATTTTGTTTTATGTGTAATTTAATCGCACGTGGCTGATTTTAATAAGCAGGGTTTGAAATTGTACTGAATGCATGAAAATTAAACCGATTTGGTTTGAAACTGCATTAGGAAGAGAAGAAATGAGTCTGTTCTTTTTGATATAATTGTCCTTAATTTTTGAAATTTAAACAAAATTGTACACTCAAAAAAAAAAAAACTGTAAAGTTAACAAAAAATTTAGTTAAATTTAACTAAAAAAGCACCTGATTTTGGGCCTACTAAATTTTTAGTTAATTTAACTAAAAATATTTTGTTAACTTTTCGTAGAATGAATGTAGCAAAAAAAACCGTAACTTTAACTAAAAATTTAGCTGAAATTTCGTAACGTTTTTATGTACATATATTAACAAAAAAATTAGTTGAATTCAGCTAAACTTTTTGTTACTTTTCGTAAACTAAAATTTAGAAAATATTTTGTAAAAAATTAAAAGATTATTTTTTATATTTTTTCATCAGCTTAAGTAGAACTTATGAGATTTGCATAGGAGGCTTCACAAGAAATTCCACTTAACAAATTTGTTACGAAAAATCAGCAAATTAATTAGTAAAAATTCGTAAACTCAGTTTTGAAGTCAACAAAAAAAATTAATTAAAAATTTGTTCAAAATTAGTATTTTTGTAAATTGAACTTAACTAAAAAAAGTAGTTAAAACGCTGATTTTAACTAAAAATTTGCTAAAAAGCCAGTAAACTCGAGTTAACAAAAAAAAATTTGTTAACTTTACAGTTTTATTTTTTTGAGTGTACAGTTGAAAGTGAAACGTAAATCGGGATATGATCAGATCTGATCAATAACAGTGGTGACTTAATTTTGGATCTGGCATATCTAATCGGATACAACTAAATGCAAATCAGATCAGTAATAAGCATATTTGACCAGATGTCATCTAAAAATTTCTTAACCTAACGTCAAACGTAAAATTAAACTTAATTTTGTCTAAACAATAGTTGAAAACAAAACGAGTAATTTTCAACTACTTACATATTCAAACAATGTGGTGGCTGTGTGAGCTAAAGTGTCTGCCAAACAGTATTGTTTATGGTATAAATTTGACATAAATATTATCCCTGTTATTAAATACAAGGAACATTTTCAAAACTAAAAATTCAAAATTTGTAGACAATCGGATAAGGGGAACACATGACGAAAATCGGTTAAAAATTTTATAAGGGGGAAAAATTACTTTTTTTTGATTTTAGAAAAAAAATGTGTTTTAAACATTGAGTTGAGGGTGGGTTGTACAAGCCTAAAAATAGGTAAATTTTTAGGCAAGTCCATGGCGCTCAGACTTTAAATAGTCCATTGTACCGTACCCTGAAACATACTTTTTCAAAAAAGTCATTTCAATTATCTTTTTAACCAGCCAAAAGTCACTTAAATCGGAAGAAAAATAACAATACCCTCCAACATTTTTTAAAACATACCTACTCCCTATCTCCACTCCCTAAGTAGGCTTCCATTCAAAGTTAAATTTTTATAAAATTTGCTCCAACTGTAATTTGTATGGGAGCCTGCTTGGGGAGTGGAGATAGGGCGTAAGTATGTTTAACAAAAATGTTGGAGGGTAAAAATAAATGAGGGTCGGTCTTGCTAATGACCCCTCTCGGACGCACCATTGGACCGGTAGAAGCCGATTAAATAAAACAAATTTACAAAAAATAAAAAAATTGTCTGGGGACCGCCTTAATAGTTAAAGATAGAGGGTACGTGTGTTCAGTGAAAATGTTTGGACTAAAAAAATATTGTGGGTCGGTCATACATTTTATTGCTCTAAGGGCACTCGTAGGGCAGTTAGAGCGGTTGGAGCAAATTTAAAAAAAACAAGTGATTTTGTGTGAGAGCTCCCTTAGAAATTGGAGATAGGGTAATAGTTTGTTCCGAAGAAATGTTTAGACGTAAAAATTAATTGGGGTCGGTCTTGAAAATGACCACTCTTTGACGCACCATTGGAGCAGTAGAAATGATTTTAAGATTGGAAAATTACAATAAAATTTTTTAAAAAATTTTTAAAAAATAGTAATAATCATTATCCCACGATCCTACTGGGCAAAAAATTTAAAGAATTGATAGAAGTTTTACACCAAAAAATTTCAGAAAAATCAAAGAGTACATACATTTTCAAAAATGAGATTTAAATTTTAAAACTTAAAAATCGCATACTAGAGCACTCTTAAGAATTTTTTTGGATTTTTTTTAAGTACTTAAAAAACAAAAATATTGAATAAAATTTGCGATTTGGACCATTATTGAAGAAGTTATGAGTAAAAGAAGTTTGAGTAAAGGAACAAACTACCAATTTTTAAAAATTCGATATCTTTTGAACGGGTCATCAAAAAAATCTAAAAATTTACCACGAAGGAGTAAATAAATTGGAAAAAATCTAAAAAAAAGTATTCAAAGTGTCCGATTTGACATGGAATACCCCATGTATATAATATAACTATAAATATTCATACAGACAGAAAAAAATTTTCAACAGAATTTTTCAGTTACAACAACTAAAAATTCGGTTGCTGCTAGTTTTTTCGGCTGTGACAACATAATTTTAAGGTTGTTTCAATTAAAAACCAGTTATATCAACCTTATTTAGTAGTGACTACCGACGTTCAATTGTGCCAACCTATATGCAAGTGTTTTAATCGAATTTTTGTTGCATCAACAGACTTTCAGTTAGAAACTGGCGAATGTAATTTCTGTAAAAAACAATTTCCATTAACAAGACAAACCGACATTTAAAATCCTACTGATGATAACACTAACTAGAGTGTTTGAAACCGGTATGGGAATACCAGAAATGTCTAAAATTTTTAGAAATTGAATTTTTCTTCTGCAGTTATTTTATAACGGAGCATTGAGTAATCCAGCCTTAGAATTTTTTATTTTTAGGTTATAATAAGTAAAATTAAACCCATCCAAGTGGTAAAACGAATATTGATTTAAAGAACAGGTCTAATAAATATCCGCGGTTCGCATATGAGAAAAACGATTACCATTAGCGAACAAGCCGACATTTAAAATCCTACTGAAGATAACGCTGAACTGGAAGTTTTAAAACTGCAAGTGTTTGTAATTCGAAATTAAATTTCTTTGCCAGTAAAATTTCCTAACAATGAACTAAATTTTAAGAAAACTACAAACTATTTATAAGTATATGAACTTAAATTTTTTCCTCAAAATAAGCAAAGTTTCCAATTTTTTAGTTAAATTTGACTTAATTTTAAGAACATTTATAAACAATTTTATTGAAATGTTTCCTCAAATTTTAGTTATGTCTTTTTTTGTGTTTTTAGTGTTATAAGACTACCAGTACACCGAAACCCCTGAAGGGTTTGAAAATTTAACACTAATTTTTTTAATGGCCCACTGTAATTTTTTTAAGGGCGCACAGTGGGGAAAATTGAATTTTTTTGTCCAATTTTGCCTACAATCGCAATTATTAACCGATTTGGATTTTCTTTTTTTGTATTTTAGCTAATAAAATTCCGCCTCGATCTGTCATGTTGGATTTTTGAAAAAAAATTTCGGATTACTCTTTATATTTTCTTAAAGTTCAGAAAATTTTAATTTTTTCAGTATTTTTGGAATAAAAAATGTATTAGGCATGGGATGAATATGCTTTATAGACTAAATTAAAGGTATTTGGACCCCTTATCAACGACGTGGTTAGTATTTGAAAATAAATTTTTACAACCAGACAAAAATTCAAGAATTTTCACTTTTAAAAGCCTATATCTTTAAAAAATACTGTACCAATTTCAAAGAAATCTTTTTAAGATTAAAGCTTATATTTTGCTTAGTCATAATTGGTACACAAAATTTTTTTAAAAAAATATTTTATTTTTTGCTTAAATTTTACCATATGATTTTTGGAATTTTAAAATAATTTTTTAGTCTGTTTTAAAAACAAAAAAAGTTGTAACATTGTAAATTCGAAAAATAGAGTTAAACAATTTTGCAAAAACACCTAATTTACCAATAATGGTTAAGAAAATGATAAGCTTTAATCTAAAAAAAAAATTATTGAAAATGGTACATTATTTAAAATGATATAGGTACTTAAGAGCGAACATTTTTAAGTTTTCATATGTTTATAAAAACCAAAATAATAATAAATTAACAAATGCTATTAATGTCATTTATAAGGGGTTCAAATACCATTAATTTTGTCCATACAGAGCTTATTCGTCCCCTACCTATTACATTTTTTTAGACCAAAAATTAAAAAAAAAAAATAATATTTGCTGAATTTAAAAAAAAATATTCAAATAAAACAAAAACGATTTTTAAAAATCCACCATGACAGACCGATGAGGAATTATTATTATTTATTTGAACAAAATTAAAAACTGCAGTCCCAGCAAAACTTAGATTACCAAATCTATACTTCTATATCTATACTAATATTATAAAGAGGTAATGTTTGTATGTTTTTTTGTTTGTTTGTTTGTTTGTAGAAAGAAATCTCCGGAACTACTCATCCGATTTCAAAAAAGTTTTCAGCAATATTTAGAGTGTTCCTCCCGGACGGACATAGGCTAGATTTCATCGACCACGCCCACTTCTACGCCCACTTTTTGCCAAATAACGTAAAATTTAAAAATCTCCAAAACTACTAAACCGATTTTAATTTTTTTTACCAATACATACTTGGAATGGTCCTTCATTATGAACATATTCTGGGTTTCATTGACCACGCCCACTTCTACGCCCACTTTTGGCAAAAAATTTAAAATTAAAATATCTTTGAAACTACTCATCCGATTTAAAAAATGCTTTTACCAATATTTAGAGCGCTCCTCCAGGGTGGACATAGTCTATGATTTACTGACCACGCCCACTTCTACGCCCACTTTTGGTAAAAAACTTAAAATTTAAATGTCTATGAGACTACTCATCCGATTTCAAAAATGTTTTCACCAATATTTAGAGTGTTCCTCCAGGGTTGACATAGGCTAGGACTCATCCACCACGCCCACTTCTTCGCCCACTTTTTGGTCAAAAAACCTAAAATTTAAGAATTCCCAAAATTACTCATCCGATTTCCAAAATTTTTCCACCAATGCTAGGTATGGTTCTTCAGAGTGGAAATATCATTGACCACGCCCATTTCTACGCCTACTTTTGGCAAGAAAAATGTAAAATTCAAATATTATGAATATACTCATCCGATTTCAAAAATCTTATTAAGAATAGTCCTTCAAGGTGGATTGACCGAAACCATTTGAAAGATCACTTTGGGTTAAAATACTTTAGATTTAAAAACCGCCGAGACTACTCATCCGATTTCAAAACATTCTCAAAAATGTCCGTTTTGGATATTCCGATGTAATGGAGCAAATAGGGGCAAAGTAATGAACTTTATAACCTTTTCTATCTTCTGAAAAATTGGTCATAGAAACTTGAAATGTGGCAAGAAATCATTCTAAAAAAGTACCTTCTGGAAATATAGATTTTAATGGGATTATAGGGTAAATCATTGTACTGTGGTACTTTTACTATCCCCTGAAATTGTCCAGAAGAATTAACAATGAAGAGAAGGACATATTTTAAAATTAAAGTTTTTAAGGGTTAAAAGGAGTAAACAATGGGTTCACGTACGGTAATATGGAACTTTTTATATTAATTGAGATAACGATGTGTTTATTTTTTTAACACATGTTATACAGAAAGGAATGAAGCCTACATGGAACGAATTCAATGAATTGAAATGAGTAGAATAGAATAGGGGACTAAATGTAATAGAATGGGGAACAAAATGGAATGATACGGGGAATGACATGATTTCAATAATAACGATATAAGAGCTCGAACATTTTCAAGAATTTTTTTTACCGGATCGAACATGATTCCGTTTGGGCTGTTTAAATTTTATTGTTTGTTCTAAATAGTTTTTATGAAAGACTTCAAAGATAAAGATTAATTAAAATAAAGATTCTGCAGGGGACAATTTTGTTAATTGGGACTCTAATCCTGTTTCTTCTTTAATACCCTATTTATTATTACCGGTGACAAAGTTCCGGGCGGGCCTGCTAGTAAGGTATAAAATAAGGTATAGTATCTCTTATTTTATACATTGCAGCATTGATGATTTTAACAGGCGATGAGACTCAAAGTAATGCATCCACATTATCACAAAGAATACCAGTAAGGTATAAAATAAGTCATAAATTTATAACGAAGAATACGAGTAAGGTGTAAAATATATGATATTTTATAGGTTACGAGAAATGAAATAATATAGCATACAAGAAGATAATATATAAGGTGTTACGAGTAGTGAAAAAGTAATTTTGTATCAAAGTTACTCACGTGATTGTAAGTGAGTCTAAGTAGATAAAATATGCTTGTGAGTGTGTGTCGTTAGAAATTTCCTGTCGTGAGCCCATCTCTAGTTTAAACTTATGCATTTTTTTATAAAATAATTATTTTTTATGTTATTGTAATGCATTATGCATCCAATTATAAATAATACATTATTTCAAACTTTCAAATAATACATAATGTAACCAAATATAAGTCATCCATGATTTATTGTTTAGAAATAATAAATATTAAATACATTTTTTCCAATAATCATGCATTACGTAGCAAATTATTAGTAATGCATTATTTTTCACTTTAAAATAATACGTTGTGGAACAAATGTTTGGTAAGACATCCTAAAATAATGCTACAAATAAGGTATATACATTACCTGGAAATGTGTTATATAATCACTACCCATTACCAAAGTTTTGCTGGGGTGTGCCATAAAAGTAAACTAGAGCTAATTTTTCAAAACCTTTTGTTGGTTTTTGGTCTAATGGTAGTCTACTCATTCAAGAAACAAATTAATGTTGCACAGTTTTGTCAGAAAAATCAGAATACAAATGTTGGAGTAGTTTCCTTATAAATTTATTAATTTTTTTAAGTTTTTATTATCTTACAAAATGAACACATTGTATTCAAATTAGTTTTCTTTTAAAACTGAGATATTCTAAGAAAGGAATAAACAAAAGATATTTAAATACTAATTAATTTGTAATTGCAATTTTTTTTTATAAACTTAAGCCCAGCAGACTTTTTGTTGTAAAACTAGTTGCAATTATTCTGTTACCATTATCTGTTTTTTTTGACCATTTGAATTGTTTATTTTTTCCAAACAACCCGAGTTAATTTGATAAAATTGTATATAATATTATAAGA
Source organism: Pegoplata infirma (assembly GCA_963921195.1). Lineage (NCBI taxonomy): Eukaryota > Metazoa > Arthropoda > Insecta > Diptera > Anthomyiidae > Pegoplata > Pegoplata infirma. The sequence continues at coordinate 28,737 of CAWUER010000021.1, forward strand.
TTATATATGGGGCATTCCATATCAAATCGGACACTTTGAAATTTTTTTTTAGATTTTCCCAATTTGTTAACAGTTTTTAGTACCCTTCGAAACTCTTTCGTGGTAAATTTTCAGATTTTTTTGATGATCCGTTCAAAAGATATCGAATTTTTAAAAATTGGTAGTTTGTTCCTTTACTCAAACTTCTTTTACTTATAACTTCTTCGATAATGGTCCAAATTTCAATTTTTTTTTTCAAAATTTTTGTTTTTTTACGTACTTTTTAAAAAAAATCCACAAAAATTCTTAAAAGCGCTCTAGTGAGCGATTTTTAAGTTTTAAAATTTAAATCTCATTTTTGAAAATGATTTTTTTGAAATTTTTTTGTGTAAAACATCTATCGATTCTATAAATTTTTTGCCAAGGCGGATCGTGGGATAACAATAATTACTATTTTTTTAAATTTTTTGAAAAAATTTTGTTGTAATTTTCCAATTTTAAAATCATTTCTACTGATCGAATGGTGCGTCATAGAGGGGTCCTTTATAAGACCCACCCCCATTTATTTTTACGTCTTAACATTTATTTGGAACAAACTAATACCCTATGTCCAATTTCTAAGGGGGCTCCTACACAAAACGTCATTTTTTAAAATTTGCTCCAACCGCTCTAACTGCCCTAATAGTGCCCTTAGAGCAACAAAAGGTATGACCTACCCACAATATTTTTTTAGTCCAAACATTTTCTATGAACACACCTACCCTCTATCTTTAACTGTTAAGGCGGTCCCCATACAATTTTTTTTATTTTTTGTAAATTTGTTTTATTTAATCAGCTTCTACCGGTCCAATGGTGCGTCCGAGAGGGGTCATTAGTGAGACCGACCCCCATTTATTTTTACCCAACAAATTTTTTTTAAAATATATCTACGCCCTATCTCCACTCCCTAAGTAGGCTACCATACAAAATTACATTTTTATAAAATTTTCTCCAACTGTTATTTGTATGGGAGCCGTCTTAGGGAGTGGAGATAGGGTATGTTTTAATTCTAATACCCTATCTCCCCTTAGAAATTGGAGATAGGGTATTAGTTTGTTCCAAAGAAATGTTAAAACGTAAAAATAAATGGGGGTCGGTCTTATAAAGGACCCCTCTATGACGCAACATTCGAGCAGTAGAAATGATTTTAAGATATGAAAATTACAATAAAATTTTTTCAAAAAATTTAAAATTTTTAAAAAAACAAAAATTTTGAAAAAAAAAATTGAAATTTGGACCATTATTGAAGAAGTTATGAGTAAAAGAAGTTTGAGTAAAGGAACAAACCACCAATTTTTAAAAATTCGATATCTTTTGAACGGATCATCAAAAAAATCTGAAAATTTACCACGAAGGAGTTTTCGAAGGGTACTAAAAACTGTTAACAAATTGGGAAAATCTAAAAAAAAATTTTCAAAGTGTCCGATTTGACATGGAATGCCCCATATACAGTACAATTGTAATTCAAAACAGAATATTTGTAGTTCGAAAAAGATCAATTGTAATTCGTGAAAGATTACAATTGATCTTTTACGAATAACAATTGATCTTTTTCGAATTACAATTGATCTTTTACGAATATTAGTTGATATTTTTCGAATTATATTTGGCTTTTTTCGAATAACAATTGATCTTCTTCGAATTTCAATTAATCTTTTATGATATACAAACAGGGCCGCATTAAGGTATGGTGCCATGGAGCTGGAAAAAAAAACGTTTTTTTTGGTACAAATTAAACTCATGTTATTACCTGTTTCATGACAAGGAAACTAAAAAAATATATTTTGAGTAGGGATATTCTAGCTCAAGGTAATTTTTCTTTACTTATTAAAACAATGGTATTTATGTAGAACAATTTGGTTTTAATGAGAACTTTTACATCGCAAAATCTGAAACTTTTCCTATACGATATGCATGTCCCAGAATCTGAAAATTTTTATACGAAAAATGTATCAGAATCTTAAACTTTTTAGAATTGAAAAATGTCTCAGAATCTGAATTTTTTCTATACGAAAAATAACTCAGAATCAGTTACAATTTCTTTACGAAAAATGTTTTAGAATCTGAGAATATTTTTGTACAAAAAATGTCTCAGTGTTTAAGATTTTTTAATACGAAAAACGTCTCAGATCTGAGACTTCCTCAATACGAAAAATATTTCGAAATCTGAGACTTTTTCTATACGAAAAATGTCTCAGAATCTGATACTTTTTCTATACGAAAAATGTCTTAGCATCTGACACTTTATCTTTACGCAACATGTCTCAGAATCTGAGACGTTTTCTCAGATCTAAGATTTTTCTATGCGAAAAATGTCTCGGAATCTAAGACTCTTTCTATACCAAAAATGTTATCTATTCGAAAAAGGTCTCAGAATCTGAGACTTTTTCTATACGAAAACTGATTCAAAATCTGAGACTTTTTCTATACGAAAAAATGTCTCAGAATATATGACAATTTTTTCAGAATATTAGATTTTTTCTATACGAAAAATGTCTTAGAATCTGCGACTTTGCATACGACAAGTGTCTCAAAATCTGAGATCATTTATTTTGGCCAAACTTCTATAAACTTTAGACTTTTATAATCTTAGAATCTGAAACTTGATTGATCTTTTTCGAATTGCAATTGATCTTTTACGAATTACAATAGATCTTTTTCAAATTACAATTGATCTTTTACGAATTACAGTTGATCTTTTTTGAATTATAATTGATCTATTACGAATTACAATTAATCTTTTTTGAATTACAATTGATATTTTTTGAATTACAATTGATCTTTTACGAATTACTATTGATGTTTTACGAATTACAATTGACCTTTCACGAATTATAATTGGAATCTTCGAATTACTAGCAGAATCTTCGAATTGCAATTGATCTTTTACGATTTACATATGTAAATGGTGTAGATCTTGTTCTATAACAACCGGATTCATATTAGAAAATTTTGACTGGGAAATGTGCTATACAAAAATAAATAACTGCAAAAAAGTTTATTTAATACAAACTTTTTAATATATGACAAACTAAACAATAGTCTACTGTAAAGTGAAGGTTTATTGGGTGCCAATTAAAAAATAACAAAAAAAAAACTTAAGTATATAAACAAAACTTATATGTTGGTACTTATTGGATATATGAGTGCAACAAGTTGTAGATTATAATTTATTATACAATTCTAGATAACAAAAAAAAAAACTTGTATCCATGATTACTTAACATTGAATTAAATCTACTTATATACGTAGACAGATGCAAATTAGGGTGGCTCTTATATTAAACTTTAACATATATTTAGTATTAGAGATGCATTTTTTTAACTTTTGATTTTCCCAAAATTTAAAAAAAAAAAATCCCCAAAAAACCGAACTCCATGAATTTTCGGCCTCCCCGAACTTTATTTTCAAACATACTTTTTGAAAAAAAATCTAGCAAAATTTTAAAATATAAATTTTCAGTGATATTAAAAAAAAGTGTTAAAATTTAATGAACTAAATAACCAAAAATATTTTTTTTCTATTTATGCTGCCACGCCCACAATAAGGACAGTGTTAACAAGTAAGGCATTTCTCTCACTGCGCAGAGTGGTGTGGATTTAAAATTACTACAAATACTTTATATCCGGTTGCCAACCTTGATATAAAGAAAATTTCAAAGAAAAATATTGCATAACACATATTTAACAAAACCAACAAAGTTTTTCTATGCACTTGTTGCAGAATTATTTAAGCTAAATGGATATAATGAAAAATTCTAATCCTCTTGGAAAATAAAGTCGTTTATTTTCAAGTATTTTTTGCAACATTAATTGGTATTTTTTTGCTTGTTATTTTCTCTTTAACATTTAATAATTACTTGCAGTTTATCCTTTGCAAGTTTTTAAAAAATATTTCTGTTTTGTAAACATTGAATTTATATATGGGGCATTCCATGTCAAATCGCACACTTTGAATTTTTTTTTTTTTTAGGTTTTCCCAATTTGTTTACAATTTGTTTCCCAATTTTTTTGTTTTTAGTATCCTTCGAAAACTCCTTCGTGGTAAATTTTCAGATTTTTTTGATGGCCCGTTCAAAAGATATCGAATTTTTAAAAATTGGTAGTTTGTTACTTTACTCAAACTTCTTTTACTCATAACTTCTTCAATAATGGTCCGATTTTCAATTTTTTTGTTTTTTTACGTACTTTAAAAAAAAAATCCCGTACAAAATGTTTGTACTCTTCGATTTTTTGAATTTTTTTTTTTGTAAAACGTATATCGATTCTACAAATTTTTTGCCCAGGAGGATCGTGGGATAACGATTATTACTATTTTTTTAAATTTTTTGAAAAAATTTTATTGTAATTTTCCAATCTTAAAATCATTTCTACTGCTCCAATGGTGCGTCATAGAGGGGTCATTTATAAGACCGACCCCCATTAATTTTTACGTCTTAACTAGGGTTTCTAAATTCCCGGACTTTTTCAATTCCCGGGAAATCGTTTTAAAAAAATCGTATTCCCGGGAATTCCCTGGAATTTTTGAATTAAAACAAATTTTGAACTTTACCATATAAAACTTGTTATATGTATTACAAATTATGGTCGTGATTTCCAATTTAAAACCATTTTAGATGTATTCTTTTGTAAAATAGTTTTACTAACCTCTAAAATATACGTAGACGGTTCATAAAACATATTTTTTGTAGAAATATTGGACCTTATCATAGTTCTAGTATTTGCATTGAAGTATTTCCACTCCATGCAAAATTGTTCACAATTCGGAAATACCCAATTTTGCATTAAATGCGGTTTTAATAACATTTTGGAAAATTTTTCTAATTTTGACTACGCCAACCGTAAGAAAATTATATCTTGAATATATATATAATTAAACTTCCGAATTATTAAAATTAATTGGTATAAGGCATTCCGGCCAAAATGAGAACACCAATGTACTATATAGCCAATGTAACGACGTATTTGAACTGGTTGCTGGGATAGAACTAGCGGCGGCCAAGATTCGTTACAAAATATTTTTTTTTTTCACGGCCGATAGTTATCAGGCTTTTACTTCATATATGAAATTTTAAGCTGAAAACCAGGGTTGCTATATATTTTTTAAAATACACTGCGTGACAAAACCTACTACTATTTTAGAAAACAAGAGGTATGACCAACATTTCTATATATTTCGAGCATGCTGAATCGAATGGCGTCCTTCGTTTTTCGATGTATTGTACAGTTTTCTTGCAAAATGTCATTAAAGATTGGCTGATTTTCAGCTGATTTTTTAACAAAAAAAATTTCAAAGCTAATAATTTTTAAATTTTATGTCATGGAAAACAAAGATGTAACTTGTAGCAATATTTCTAATGTAAATTTGGTTTAAAGTTTTTCATCTTAAGCCCTTAAATTCGCGGATTTCTTCATTTTTTTAAGTTTTCGCGAAATTACCCACTAAATTTGTCTCTGATTAAAAACTTGCATTTTGTGGATTAAAAGGGCATCCCTAACAATACGAATAGTGGACAACAAACATCTATGTTATATGGACCATCATGATGAAAACCGTGAAAAACCATTTTATTGTATATGGCAGCATCACTTTAGGAGATGATTTGAGGCTTCATCTTTTAGTATATAATGTGGGAACCTTAAACAATGAACTGACCCAAAATTTGTCCAAAAAAGTTTTCATTTGCAAAAGTTATCTTAACAAAAACTATAATTATTGTATGGCAAACACTGAAATAATAGTTTTTGTTAAGATAACTTTTGCAAATGAAAACTTTTTTGGCCAAATTTTTGGTCAGTTAGTTGTTTAAGGTTCCCACATTATATACTAAAAGATGGAACCTTAAATCATCTCGTAAAGTGATGCTGCCATATACAAAAAAACGGATTTTCGCGATTTTTATCATGATGGTCCACATAACATAGCTGGTTTTTGTCCAGTCTTCGTATTTTGATTCACTAAAAACAAGTTTTTAATCAAACACCAATTTGGCTGTTAATTTCGCGAAAACCTTAAAAAATGAAGAAATTCGCGAATTTAAGGGCTTAAGATAAAAAGCTTTAAACCAAATTTGCATAACAAATATTGCTAGAAGTCATATCTTTGTTTTCCATTCCATAAAATTTATTGATCATTCACTTTGCAAATTTTTTTGTTAAAAAACTGGATCAAAATCAGCAAATCTTTAACGACATTTTGAAAGAAGACTGTACCATACACTCAAAAAAAAAAACTGTAATGTTAGCAAAAAAAGCTTGTAAACCTACAAGAAAATTTGCTGATTTTGAACCCACAATTTTTTTGCTAAAGTTAGCAAAAATGTTTTGCCAATAATTAGTTAACAATTTTTTTTTTTTGACACATTTGAGGACCCCATTGGGTTCGGACCCGATAGGTCCAGACCCCGATGGGCCCAGACCTAGTTGGGTTCCTTAAAAATCGTCATAGTTTTTGATCCAAAATTTGTGTCCGTTTCGCTCTACCTTGCTTAGTTTTTGAGATACGTGTTTATAGGGGACCACTGGGGTCTTGAGAATTAAAAAACTCGATAACTTCAAAAATATTACTCGGAGAGCTTTTGACTATTTTGCGGTCTTGTTCTACGTATTGAGAGCTACAAAAATGTTTTTGGACTTTTTGTTGTGTCGGCAATATTTACCGAGATATGAGCATTTTAAAATTTTCGGGAATGCTAACTTTTTTGGATCTTAAGTTAGGGCCCATTAGGGTCCACACATGTGAAGAGGACCCGCGAAAGTATGGTAAGTAAGAACCAAAAATGCCCTCCATTTTGCTCTATCTAGCTTAGTTTCCGAGATAGAGCCATTTTAAGTTTTCTGAAAATAAAAAAAAATTTACCGTTTATTTTTGCTAATGTTAGCAAAAAATCTTGTAAAAATGTTGTCAACTCAATTTCAAATCTTAGCAAAAGAAATTAGTTCAACGTTTGTTTAAAATTGCTAATGTGCTAAATGAAGTTTACAAGAATTTTTTGCTAACATGCTAATCTCAACTAAAAATTTGCTAAAAGTTAGCTAACTAGCATTAGCAAAAAAAAAATAGTAAATCTACTAACGTATTTTTTTGAGTGTACATCGAAAAACGGAGTACGCCATTCCGAAATATATACAAATGATGGTCGTCACTCTTGTTTATTTTTTAGTGTTCCGCAGTAATATCGTTAGTTTTGTTTAAGCACTATTATATTGTTCTGAATATGAAATACTAAATTTCGTAAAGAAGAAATCATTGGAATTTTAGATTAAGAAAACTTTTGCCAATTTGCAACCAACATTTGAAGTGAAATTTAGTTTGATTCCGTATTTTGTCACGCAATTGATTAAAGAAAAATAATTATTAGGCCTAAATAATATACAAGCTGAAGCATATCCGCACTAGTTTTTCTTTAAATTTCCCGGGAATTCCCGGGAAATTTTTCCCGAATAGGAACCCTAGTCTTAACATTTCTTTGAAACAAACTAATACCCTACCTCCAATTTCTAAGGGGCTCCCACACAAAACGACATTTTTTTAAATTTGCTTCAACCGCTCTAACTGCCCTAATAGTGCCCTTAGAGCAACAAAATGATGACCGACCCACAATATTTTTTAAGTCCAAACATTTTCTCTGAACACACCTACCCTCTATCTTTAACTGTTAAGGCGGTCCCAATACAATTTTTTTTATTTTTTGTAAATTTGTTTTATTTAATCAGCTTCTACCGGTCCAATGCACTATAGGAAATTTTACCCATTTTTTGGCCAAAAGTCAAAATTAAAATTTTTGCAAACATTATTTTTTTTCACATTAATATAAAAAAAACTTAACAAAGTAAACAATTCTTTCTCAATTTTTCGACAGAATTGATGTACTGTCACTTTATCAGTAGTTTTTCTTGCAATTTCTTACTTAGTTATAAAATAACGATTGAGAGCAGCGAATTTTGTGATAGCTTCTAACAAAAGTTTTTATATTAAGAATTTATAGTTTTTAAAAACTAAAAAATGGAAAATAATGTCAAAGGTGAGTACTTTAATGATAAATAGTGAAATGTTGGTGAACTCATCTATTAGATCGATTTTATTGGAAAAATTGAAGTGACCTTAAGATGAACTTATTGAAGTATGAATTGGAATTTTATTTTGACTTTAAAAAAAATGATAGCATATGTTAGCTATAAAACCATAAAAGTTCTCTAGGACAATCAATTACCTTCCGAATTTAAAAAATTTCAAGGATATCGAATTTTTTTAAATTGGTTGCTTGTTCCTTTTCTCAAACTTCTTTTACTCATAACTTCTTCAATAATGATCCAAATTTAAATTTTTTTTTCAATTTTTTTTTTTTTCGTTTTAAAAAAAAAAAACAGAAAAAAATCTTAAAAGCGCTCTAGTATGTGATTTTTATGTTTTAAAATTTAAATCTCATTTTTGAAAATGTTTGTACTCTTCGATTTTTTGAATTTTTTTGTGTAAAACGTCTATCGATTCTACAAATTTTTTGCCCAGGAGGATCGTGGGATAACGATTATTTCTATTTTTTTAAATTTTTTGAAAAAATTTAAAAAATTTCAATTTCCACGAAGGAGTTTTCGAATTGTACTAAAAACTGTAAACAAATTTGGAAAATCTAAAAAAAAAATTTCAAAGTGTCTGATTTGACATGGAATGCCCCATATATAAATTTCTTATATATGTCATTTTACGGTAATTGCGAATGCAATTTTATATCAAGAGAGATCAAAAAACAAACCCTTTTTCTATAGGAATAACGTCTCAGAATCTAAAACTTTTTCTACACTCAAAAAAAAAAAACTGTAATGCTAGCAAAAAAAGCTTGTAAACCTACAAGAAAATTTGCTGATTTTGAACCCACATTTTTTTTGCTAAAGTTAGCAAAAATGTTTTGTCAATAATTTGTTAACTGATTTTTTTTTTTTTGAACTTAGTTCATACACATTTGAGGACCCCATTGGGTTCGGACCCAATAGGTCCGGACCCCGATGGGCATAGACCTAGTTGGGTTCCTTAAAAATCGTCATAGTTTTTGATCCAAAATTTGTGTCCGTTTCGCTCTACCTTGCTTAGTTTTTGAGATACGTGATTTTAGGGGATCACTGGGGTCTTGAGAATTAAAAAACTCGATAACTTCAAAAATATTACTCGGAGAGCTTTTGGTTATTTTGCGGTCTTGTTCTACGTGTTGAGAGCAACAAAAATTCTTTTGGACTTTTTGTTGTGTCGGCAATATTTACCGAGATATGAGCATTTTAAAATTTTCGGGAATGCTAACTTTTTTGAATCCAAAGTTAGGTTCCATTAGGGTCCACACATGTGAAGAGGACCCGCGAAAGTATGGAGATTTAAGAACCAAAAATGCCCTCCATTTTGCTCTATCTGGCTTCTATCTATCTGGCGCTATCTATTTTCCGAGATAGCGCCATTTTAAGTTTTCTGAAAATAAAAAAAAATTTACCATTTATTTTTGCTAATGTTAGCAAAAAATCTTGTAAAAATGTTGTCAACTCAATTTCAAATTTAGCAAAAGAAATTAGTTCAAAGTTTGTTTAAAATTGCTAATGTGCTAAATGAAGTTTACAAGAATTTTTTGCTAACATGCTAATCTCAACTAAAAATTTGCTAAAAGTTAGCTAACTAGCATTAGCAAAAAAAAAAAATAGTAAATCTACTAACGTATTTTTTTCAGTGTATAGGAAAAATATCTCAGAATCTGAAACTTTTTCTATATAAAAAATGTCTCAAAATCTGAAACATTTTCTATCGAAAAAATGTCTCATAACCTGAGACTTTTTCTATAGTAAAAATGTCTCAGAATGTGAGAATTTTTCTATAGGCAAAATGTCTCATAATCTGAGACTTTTTCTGTAGGAAAAATGTTTCAGAAAAAAACAACCACAACTTGAATGTAGAAACATGCACCAACGCACTTAGCTGTTTAAAGGAAAACGTTCAATTTTCAGCGTGACTTTATGAAATTATAATTATCGGGTAAACAGCAACTGTTGAACACATGTTATTTTCTTCATTTTGTAATTCCATTGAGAATAACGTTTTTTTTTTGTTTGTTAAAACTTCAGTGATATCAGGCAAGAAAAAATGGAAATGACAACTACATGCACATTAGGGCGTCCCGTCAAATCTAAACTTTTAATTTCGTGTTGTAATACCTGCCGAACTATGGACAGTGTTTATTGGACACGTACCTGCATTTTTTGACCAAAAATTAGGAATTTTTGCTAAATTTATGAGAAAAATATTTAAAAAAATTCCAAAATATCGATTTTGGCCCACAGATGCTGATTTTCAAACATAAAAATTATGTTTTTTTTTTATCAAAATTGGTCCCAAAAGTCGGAAAATGTTAAGTATGTTATCTAAATAATATAAAACTCGATTTAAGTCCAAAAATGCGGGTCAGAGTTTTTAGTCCACAGATGCTGATCCGCATTTTTTTAGCAAAATTGTGTTTTTATATTTGTAACCTTGGTTAAAAAAGTTATTTATATATGTAAAAATCATCACCTGAAAACCAAAATCGCTATTTTAAAGTACTCAAAAATACCAAATTTTTGAGCCGTATTTAGTTAAATAATTCGGACATGAATTTTAATCGAACATTTTTTTTTTTTAAACTTTGTCTGGTTGGCGACTGAAAATACCACTGCAAATTTTTTTTTTTTATAAATTTTGCCACAATACCTGCTAAAAAATTCAAAAGTTTAGATTAAAAGGGACGCTCTATTACACATACCTTTAACATTCCAAAATGTAGAGTTAACAGCTTTTTAACTTGAGTTCAAGTACAATACTGGCAGTTAATCGGTTAATGGATTATTAAAAAAATTGCAAAAATTTAAGTCGATAATTTTTTATACTTTCCAACTGCATAATGGGGGAATACTCACTTTATCATTCCGTGTATAAATCATCGAAATATGGGTTAAGCTTGTGCTTGCTTATTAAGTTCATAAATGGGCAAAATCGGACCAGGCGAAAAAATTTTCCCCTCCAAGAACCTCTGGAAACGTAATATTTTTAAAGGTCCTTTTTGTACTTTTTAACAAATTTAAACATATTTATATTAGAAGAAGTTTAAGGTCCCGATCTTGGACCCAGGGGATAAGAAAATAAAATTTTTCTTATTGATTGGGAAATGCCCCTATAATTTTTTTTTACATTTTAGACGTTACAAAAGATTCAGCACAGCCGAACGTAACTCTCTCACTTATTTCTTATGTGATGGAAAATAAATTTAGAAGCCCGCTAAACTCAAGAACTGGATTCGTGATTGTGTATTGGAGGATATAAATATAAAGACCTCAGAATTTGCCATCAGTCAAAAGTCTATTAAGTTTGCCCCAAGATTATGTTTAAATTCCATGCAGAGTTTTTAATTTTTTTGTTTTTATTATTTTAAACGTGTTGTTCATTTTATTTATTTTATTGCTCAAAAAATCTTAGTAAATTTTCCTATTTATCCTAAATATCACAACACAAAGCAACAAACAAACACCGCATCATTATTAAATATTCATAAAACGCTACCGACATCACCACTACAATAATCCACACCACAAATTAATACAATCACAAAACTTACTAAAACATTATATCCGTTTTATGTCTAGAAACATACAAAGTCGACATTTCGCAAATACATAGAAAAACTTGTGCCAGCATATTAAGTCATGTTTGTGTGTAGTGGTAACCTTGGTGTTCACTTATAAAAGATTCCACACGAGTTAAACCACAGATGTGCGTAATAATTATGTTGAGACAGAAACTGTTACAGAAAATATACAACTTTCAGAAACTTTCAAAATTATCTGTATTTTTCTTTAGAAAAATTATCTGATTTTTTCTATAGAAAAATTATCTGATTTTTTCTATACCCTAGTAAAAAAGCTTTGATATAATGATATATAATTTGATACAATTATATTAAATTATATATGTCTTTTTATATGTTCAGATCTTATTTTATCTATAATTTATTGCGGCTCCATTTTCTTATCTGAGGTTATACATAAATATATCCGACTTTATGTTATTATATAAATCTATATTAATTTATATAAATTAAGATTAAGTGGATTTAATTGGATGTAACAAAAATTCGGATCGAATTGTATCATTTTTTATATTTGTGTATCTAAAATAATACAATTAGATCTATATCTGATCCAACATGATACAGCCAATTTTGAGATCAAATTAGATCTTAAAAGTTTTTTTTTTTACTCGGGTAGAAATTTTTTTAATTTTTTTTTGTAGAAAAATTATCTAATTTTTTCTATAGAAAAATTATCTAATATTTCTATAGAAAATTTCTCTGATTTTTTCTATAGAAAAATTATCTGATTTTATCTATAGAAAAATTCTATTATTTTTGCAATATAGAAAAATTATCTGATTTTTTCTAAAGAAAAATATTCTGTTTTTTTTTCTATAGAAGAATTCTCACATTTTTCTATAGAAAAATTCTCTTATTTTTGGTATAGAAAAATTCTTTGATTTTTTCTATAAAAAAATTTTTTTATATAGAAATTTTTTTTTGATTTTTTCTATAGAAAAATTATCTAATTTTTTCTATAGAAAAATTATCTAATTTTTCCTATAGAAAAATTATGTAATTTTTTCTATAGAAAAATTATCAAATTTCATTCTGTAGAAAAATTCTCTGATTTTTTTCTATAGAAAAATTATCTGATTTTTTCTAAAGAAAAGTTATCTGATTTTTTCTACAAAAAATTATTTTGATTTTTTCTATAAAAAAATTACCTAATTTTTACTATAGAAATTTTTTTTGATTATTTGTAAAGAAAAATTATCAAATTTTTTCTATAGAAAAATTATCTATTTTTTTCTATAAAAAAATTATTTAACTTTTTCTATAGAAAAATTATCTAATTTTTCTATAAAAAAATTCTCTGATTTTTTCAATAGACCAATTTTTGATTTTTTCTACAGAAAATTTACCTGATTTTTTCTATAGATTTTTTTTTAATTTTTCTATAGAAAAATTATCTGATTTTTTTTATAGAAAAATTATCTGAAAATTACCTATTTTTTTCTATGGAAAAATTATCTGATTTTTTTTATAGAGAAATCGCCTGATTTTTCTATAGAAAAATTCTCTGATTTTTTCTATAGAAAAATTCTCTGAAAAAAAAAAATTAGATAATTTTTCTATAGAAAAAATTGGATAATTGTTCTATAGAAAAAATTATATAATTTTTCTATTATCTAATTTTTTCTATAGAAGATTTCTCAAATTTTTTCTATAGAAGATTTCTCAAATTTTTTCTATAGAAAAATTATCTAATTTTTTCTACAGAAAAATTATCTAATTTTATCTATAGAAAAATTATCTGATTTTTTTCTAAAGAAAAATTATCTGATTTTTTTTCTATAGAAAAATTTTCTGATTTTTTACTATAGCAATATTATCTGATTTTTTCCATAGAAAAATTCTCTGATTTTTTTCAATAGAAAAATTATTTGATTTTATCTATAGAAAAGTTGTATGATTTTTTCTATAGAAAAATTATCTGATTTTTTATACAGAAAAATTCTATTATTTTTGCTATAGAAAAATTTTCTTATTTTTTCTATAGAAAAATTCTAAAAGAAAATTATTTGATTTTTTCTATAGAAAAATTATCTGATTTTGTCTATACAAAATTATCTGAAAATTACATAATTTTTTCTATAGAAAAATTATCTGATATTTTTTATAGAGAAATTGTCTGATTTTTTCTATAGAAAAATTCTCTGATTTTTTTCTACAGAAAAATTCTCTGATTCTTTCAATAGAAAAATTATCTGAATTTTTTCTATAGAAAAATTATATGATTTTTTCTATAGAAAAATTATCTGATTTTCTTTTATAGAAAAATTATCTTATTTTTTCTATAGACAAATTATCAATTTTTTTTTTAGAAAAAAAATTTTTTCTACAGAAAATTTACCTGATTTTTTCTATAGAATTTTTTTTTTTTTGATTTTTTCTATAGAAAAATTATCTTATGTTTTCTATAGAAAAATTATCTAATTTTTTCTATAGAAAAATTATCTAATTTTTTCTATAGAAAAATTATCTAATTTTTTCTATAGAAAAATTATCTAATTTTTTCTATAGAAAAATTATCTAATTTTTTCTATAGAAAAATTATCTAATTTTTTCTATAGAAAAATTCTCTGATTTTTTCTAAAGAAAAATTCTCTGATTTCTTTCTAAAGAAAAATTATTTGATTTTTTCTATAGAAAAATTCTTTGATTTTTTCTATAAAAAATTAGCTGATTTTTTTCTATAAAAAAATTTGCTGATTTTTTATATAAAAAAATTATCTAATTTTTTCTATAGAAAAATTACCTGATTTTTTCTATAGAAAAATTACCTGATTTTTTCTATAGAAAATTTTTTTGATTTTTTCTATAGAAAAATTATCTGATTTTTTCTATAGACAAATTATATTTTTTTTTTGATTTTTTCTATAGAAAAATTATCTGATTTTTTTTATAGAAAAATGATCTGTTTTTTTTATAGAAAAGTTATCTGATTTATTCTATAGAAAAATTTCTGATTTTTTCTATAGAAAAATTATCTGATTATTTATATAGAAAAATTCTCTGATTTTTTCTATAGAAAAATTCTCTGATTTTTTCTATAGAAAAATTCTCTGATTTTTTCTGTAGAAAAATACTCTGATTTTTCTAAGGGAAAATTTTCTGGTTTTTTCTATAGAAAAATAATATGATTTTTTCTGAAGAAAAATATTCTGACTTTTTCTATAGAAGAATTCTCCAATTTTTCTATAGAAAAATTCTCTTATTTTTGCTATAGAAAAATTTTCTGATTTTTTCAATAGAAAACTTTTCCGATTTATATATAGAAAAATTCTCTGATTTTTTCTATAGAAATATTCTCTGATTTTTTTTCTATAGAAAATTTATCTGATTTTTTTTCTATACAAAAGTTATCTGATTTTTTCTTTGGAAAAATTATCTGATTTTTTCTATAGAAAAATTATCTGATTTCTTTTACAGAAAAATTATCTGATTTTTTCTACAGAAAAATTATCTGATTTTTTTTTAGAGAAATTATCTGAATTTTTCTATAGAAAAATTCTCTGATTTTTTCTAAAGAAAAATATTTTGTTTTTTTTTCTATAGAAGAATTCTCACATTTTCTATAAAAGATTATCTTATTTTTTGTATAGAAAAATTGTTTGATTTTTTCTATAAACAAATTTTCAGATTTTTTTCTACAGAAAAATTACCTGATTTTTTCTATAGAAAAATTATCTGATTTTTTCTATAGAAAAAAAAGAGATTTTTTCGAAAGAAATTATCTTATTTTTTTTTCTATTGAAAAATTATCTGATTTTTTCTATAGAAATATTATCTGATTTTTTCTATAAAAAAATTCTCTGATTTTTTCTATAGAAAAATTCTCTGATTTTTTCTATAGAAAAATTCTCTGATTTTTTCTATAGAAAAATTCTCTGATTTTCTCTATAGAAAAATTCTCTGATTTTTTCTATAGAAAAATTCTCTGATTTTTTCTATAGAAAAATTCTTTGATTTTTTTTTCTCTGATTTTTTCTATAGAAATATTATCTGATTTTTCCTATAGAAAAATTATCTGATTTTTTATATAGCAAAATTCTATTATCTTTGCTATAGAAAAATTTTCTTATTTTTTCTATAGAAAAATTCTATAGGAAAATTATCTGATTTTTTCTATATAAAAATTATCTGATTTTTTCTATAAAAAAATTCTCTGATTTTTTCTATAGAAAAATTCTCTGATTTTTTCTATAGAAAAATTCTCTGATTTTTTCTATAGAAAAATTCTCTGATTTTCTCTATAGAAAAATTCTCTGATTTTTTCTATAGAAAAATTCTCTGATTTTTTCTATAGAAAAATTCTTTGATTTTTTTTTCTCTGATTTTTTCTATAGAAATATTATCTGATTTTTCCTATAGAAAAATTATCTGATTTTTTATATAGCAAAATTCTATTATCTTTTCTATAGAAAAATTATCTTATATTTTCTATAGAAAAATTATCTTATATTTTCTAAAGAAAAATATTCTGTTTTTTTCTAAAGAAAAATATTCTGTTTTTTTCTAAAGAAAAATATTCTGTTTTTTTTCTAAAGAAAAATATTCTGTTTTTTTTCTAAAGAAAAATATTCTGTTTTTTTCTAAGAAGAATTCTCACATTTTTCTTTAGAAAAATTATCTGATTTTTTTTATAGAAAAATTCTCTGATTTTTTTTTATAGAAAAATTCTCTGATTTTTTCTATAGAAAAATTCTCCAATTTTTTCTACAGAAAAATTACCTGATTTTTTCTACAGAAAAATTATCTAATTTTTTCTATAGAAAAATTACCTAATTTTTTCTATAGAAAATTATCTAATTTTTTCTATAGAAAAATTATCCAATTTTTTCTTTAGAAAACTAATTTATTTTTTTCTATAGAAAACATATCTGATTTTTTCTATAGAAAAATTATCTGGTTTTTTTGTATTGAAAATTATCTGATTTTTTCTATAGAAAAATTATCTGATTTTTTCTATAGAAAAATTATGTGATTTTTCCTATAGAAAAATTATCTGATTTTTTTCTATAAAAAATTCTCTGATTTTTTTCTATATCAATATTATCTGATTTTTTCTATAGAAAATTTCTCTGATTTTTTTCTATAGAAAAATTATTTGATTTTTTCTATAGAAAAGCTATATGATTTTTTCTATAGAAAAATTATCTTATTTTTTCTTTAGAAAAAAACAGAATATTTTTCTTTAGAAAAAATAAGATAATTTTTCTATAGGAAAATTATCTGATTTTTTCTATATTTTTTTTTGTAGAAAAATTTTCAAAAATCTTCTGTTTTTTTCTAAAGAAAAATATTCTGTTTTTTTCTATAGAAGAATTCTCACATTTTTCAATAGAAAAATTCTTTCTCTTTTTTTACAGAAAAATTACCTGATTTTTTTCTATAGAAAAATTATCTGATAGAAATTATTTTTTTTTTCTATTGAAAAAATATCTGATTTTTTCTATAGAAATATTATCTGATTTTTTCTATAGAAAAATTATCTGTTTTTTTCTATAGAAAAATTATCTGAAAATTACCTAATTTTTTCTATAGAAAAATTCTCTGATTTTTTCTATAGAAAAATTCTTTGATTTTTTTCTATAGAAAAATTCTCTGATTTTTTCTATAGAAAAATTCTCTGATTTTTTCTATAGAAAAATTATCTGATTTTTTCTATAGAAAAATTATCTGATTTTTTCTATAGAAAAATTTTCTGATTTTTTTCTATAGAAAAGATATCGGATTTTTTCTATAGAAAAATTATCTGAGTTTTTTATAGAAAATTTATCTAATTTTTTCTATAGAAAATTTCTCTGATTTTTTCTATAGAAAAATTAACTGATTTTTTCTATAGAAAAAATTTTGATTTTTTTTACAGAAAAATTATCTGATTTTTTCTACAGAAAAATTATCTGATTTTTTCTATAAACAGATATTCAGATTTTTTTTTCTAGAGAAAAATTATCTGATTTTTTCTATATAAAAATTATCTTATTTTTTCTACAGAAAAATTATCAAATTTTTTCTATAAAAAAATTATCAAATTTTTTCTATAAAAAATTATCTATTTTTTTCTATAGAAAAATTATCGTATTTTTTCTATAGAAAAATTATCAGATCTTTTCTATAGAAAAATTCTCTGATTTTTCTATGAAAAAATTCTCTGATTTTTTTTATAAAAAAATTCTCTAATTTTTTCTATAGAAAACAAGACTCTGATTTTTTAATTTTCTCTTACCTATTCCACTCTGTTTTTCTAAAATTTTAACCTAAAATTTTGTTTTTTTCCGGAATATTTTTCTTACAATAAATTCCTTTCACCGATATTTTTAGCAACATTCTGACACAAAGGACTTTTTGCACTCCAGTCGGTAACATGTCGCCTGGATTGCTTCATATATTATATCCATAGCAACAAATTCTAAATTAAAAACTTTTTCATTTACTAGAAAAAAATAAAATAAACACAAAAAAAAGTTTTGCACACATAAAATCCCCCAACTAATTGGAAAATGCTAAACATTTCAAGCTGGCTTTAAATATTAAATATGTTCCTGCTAAAAACGTAAAATTCATGGGAAATTAAATTATTACTTGAATTACTTATATTTAGAAATGATATTGTTGAACAGATAAAAAAAGGAAAAACTTTTATGGTTTATTTTTGCACTTGAGAGAATATTTTATTTTTTTTATACATTTTGTTGTTTTTGCACATAAAAAGGACCTTTGAGTATATAGAATGATTTTGTTCTTTTTTTGTATCCTTTTTCGCATTTCATTACACCTGTAGAGCTTTTATTTTTATATACGAGTACATATATTTATATACAGATTGACCTTAATTTCCCTATTGTATTGGACATGTATTAATGTCGTTGTTGTTTAATAAATTTAAAGTGATTGGTATTGAATAACGAGAACGAAATCTCGTCACCTGGCATGAAAAATAGAAAAACAAGTAAAATTCGGCCTTGTGGAATGTATTGGTAACCTCCACAATGTAGAAAAGATTATTTGCAAAAAAATTTGTAAAATAAATTAATTTTGAAAAAAAATTTCAGCGGGAAAAATTTTTTGGTGAAAAAAATAACCAAACATTTTTAATTGAGCTTTTCGGAAGCCAGTCGAGCCAAATCCCATTTTTTTTTTATTTTATCGTTTTAAAACGATAAAATCATCATTTCATTTAAGTTAACACAATTAAAAAAACAAAATTAGTTTGGCTACGGAAAAAAATATAAAAAAATTTCCGAAGACAAAAAGTTCAACTGTTTTTGGTCACTTTGGCCTCGGAAAAAAGTGGCCAAAAACATTAAAAAATCGATTTTTCGTATGAAAGTTTTTTTTTAGATTTTTTCTTTTATTTTTTTAAATCTTAAAGCAATGCAAAATATGTTAAAAACAAAAAATTAACTTAAAAAAAAATATTTTTCTCTGAAGAATTTTAAAATTTTTTCCGAGGCTAAAGTGACCAAAAAACATTAAAATACCTATTTTTCGTATGAAATTTTTTTTAGATTTTTTTTTTACTTTTTTCTAAATCTTAAAGCAAACCAAAACCAGATAAAAATATAAAATTCACATAAAAATTTTTTTTTTTGGCTGAAGAATTTTTAAATTTTTTCCGAGGCCAGGATGGCCAAAAAACATTACAAAATAGATTTTTCGTAAGAATAAATTTTTAAAATTTTTTTTAAATATTAAAGCAAACCAAAATGATATCAAAATATAAAATTCACTTAAAAAAAATATTTTTTCGCTAAAGATTTTTTAAAATTTTCCGAGGCCAAAGTGGCCAAAAACATTAAAAAATCGATTTTTCATATGATTTATTTTTTTATTTTTTGTAAATATTAAAGCAAACCAAAATACGTTAAAAATATAAAATTAACTTAAAAAAGAAAATATTTTTTCTCTGAAGAATACTTAAATTTTTTCCGATGCCAAAGTGGCCAAAAAACATTAAGAAATCGATTTTTCGTAAGAATAAGTTTTTTAAGATTTTTTTTTTTTAATATTAAAGCAAACCAAAATACGTTAAAAAATATAAAATTAACTTAAAAAAAAAAAAATATTTTCTTCTAAATCTTAAAGCAGTGGTCGGCACCCATTGCACCCAGGTGCATAATGAAATTGGCTATTTGCACGTAGACAACCTGAACGTTAACGAAACTAGCAACTGAGAGCATTAAAAATACAAATATTTTATTTAGTGTCATGGTAGCATTTAAAAAAGCGGGTAGATGAAGCTATGTTTTAGAAAAATGTAAAAATGTTCCCTCTTTCTGCCGACCACTGTCTTAAAGCAAACCAAAATACGTTAAAAATAGAAAATTGACTTTAAAAAAAATAATTTTTTCTCTGAAGGATTTTTCAATGTTTTCCGAGGCCAATGACCAAAAAACATTAAAAAATCAATTTTTCGTATGAACAATTTTTTTTAGCATTTTTTTTTTATTTTTTTCTAAATATTTAAGCAAACTAAAATGAGATAAAGATACAAAATTCGCTTAAAAAAATTATTTTTTCGATGAAGAATGAGATAAAGATACAAAATTCACTTGAAAAAAATTATTTTTTCGATGAAGAATTTTTTAATTTTTTCCGAGGCCAGGGTGACCAAAAAACATCGATTTTTCGTATGAAATTTTTTTTTATTTTTTTTTTACATCTTTAAGCAAGCCAAAATACGTTAAAAATATAAAATTAACTTAAAAAAAATATTTTTTCTCTGAAGAATTTTTCAATCTTTTCCGAGGCCAAAGAGACCAATAAACTTTAAAAAATCGATTTTTCGTAAGAATAAATTTTTTTAGAATTTTTTTTAAATATTAAAGCAAACCTAAATACGTTAAAAATATAAAATTAAAAAAAAAAAAATTTTCTCTGCAGAATTTTTAAATTTTTTTCGAGACCAAAGTGGCCAAAAAACATAAAAAAATCGATTTTTCGTATTAAATTTTTTTTTAGATTTTTTCTTTTATTTTTTTAAATCTTAAAGCAAACCAAAATACGTTAAAAATATAAAATTAACTTAAAAAAAATAATTTTTCTCTGACGAATTTTTAAATTTTTTCCGATGTCAAAAAGATCAAAAAACATTATAAATCGATTTTTCGTATGAAGAATTTTTTTTAGCATTTTTTTTTTATTAAATATTTAAGCAAACCAAAATGAGATAAAAATACAAAATTCTTTAAAAAAAAATATTTTTTTCGCTGAAGAATTTTTGAATTTTTTCCGAGGCCAAAGTGGCCAAAAAATAAAAAAAAAATCAATTTTTCGTATGAAAATTTCTTTTTAAGATTTTTTCTTTTGGTTTTTTAATCTTAAAGCAATCCAAAATAGGCTAAAAATATAAAATTAACTAAAAAAAATATTTTTTTCTCTGCACAGAAAAAAATATGGAGGAAACAAATTTGAGTAATCACTTGTTTAAATTTAAAAACAAAAATTGAGTAATTTTTTAATTGACGCAATTAAAAATTTACTTAAAAATTTTAAAAATTTAATAGTTTTTTTAATTTTTTTTTAAACTCTCATAGTTTTTTGAATTCTCGTTTAGTTTATAGTTTTTTGTGTATGTATATGAAAGTTTGTAATCGTCTTTATAAGATTTTCCTATGTCTTTGAGACATAAATATGTTTGGTAAAGTTTGAAAAAACAAGTTTTTTGTTTTTTTTTTGTAAAAAAATTTAAAACTTTTTTAAACTTTAAAAAAAATAAATAGATAAATTTTGAGTAAATTTTTAATAGTGTCAATTAAATTTTTTTTTTTTCAATTTTTTTTTAAACATTTAATAAATTTTTATTAAAAATTTACTCAATACTATTAAATCGTTTACTGGTGCAAAATTGAGCAATTTTTTACTCAATACATAGTATTAAAAATTTACTCAAATATTTTTTTTATTTTTTTCTCTGAAGAATTTTTAAATTTTTTCCGAAGCCAAATTGACCAAAAAACATTAAAAAAAAAATATTTTTCGTATGATTTTTTTTATTTGTTCTTCTAAGTCCCAATTTAGACAGGGCAATTTTAATTGCCGCAATTCTTAGTTTATAGGAGAGAGAGGTGAGAGGAATGGAAAGGGGAAAAAACTTGCTCGTACTGGCAATTCGTTTTGTTTTTTCATTCGCAACTCTTAATCTGTAGAGCATTTTCACATTTCTTTTTGAAATTGCCGAACAGAATTGCCAGTGTGTGAACATAAACGGCAAGTTCAAAAGAGAAACACAAAAATTGCCGCAATTAAAATTGCCCTGTATAAATTGGGACTAACTCTTAAAGCAAACCAAAATACGTTAAAAATATAAAATTAACCATAGAGTTATAAGGATAAGAGATATTGCTGGTGAAACCGCACTTCTTTTGTTAATTTTTTTTTAGCCGCGAACTCCGATTATCTCGGGGTAGAAACCCAGAATACTTCAAAAGGAAATTGAAAAAAAGTTAAATTCCAAATACCTTTCAATAGGAAATTGAAAAGAAAAGAGAAACCCTAAATACCTTTCAAAAGGAAATGAAGAAAAAAAAAACGAATGCATTGAAAAGGTAAATGAAAAAGAACAAAAGAATTTTATCTTATCTATTATCTATCCTTGAGATAATCGTAGTTCGCAATTTGGGTTTCACAAAGTTTTCACTAATCGTACCTCTGTTTCTTTCTTTACTCTATGAATTAACTTAAAAAACTATTTTTTCTCTGAAGAATTTATCAATTTTTTCCGAGGCCAAAGTGACCAAAAAACATTAAAAAACCGATTTTTCGTTTGATTTTTTTTTTATTTTTTTCTAAATCTTAAAGCAAACCAAAATACGTTAAAAATATTAAATTAACTACAAAAAAATATTTTTTCTCTAAAGACTCTGTCAATTTTCTCCAACTTCTCCAAAAAAACACTAAAAAATAGATTTTTCGTATGAATTTTTTTTTTTAGATTTTTTCTTTTATTTTTTATTAAATACTAAATCCAATCCAAAATAGGTTAAAAATATAAAATTAAGTTAAAAAAATATTTTTTCTCTGAAGAACTTTTCAATTTCTTCCGCGACCAAAGGGCCAAAAAACATAAAAAATCGATTTTTCGTATGGAAATATATATATTTTTTTTTAATACGTTAAAAATATAAAATTAAATTAAATTAAAATAAAAAAAAAAAAAAAAATGTTTTTTCTCTGCACAGAAAAAAATATGGAGGAAACAAATTTGAGTTATCACTTGTTTAAATTTAAAAACAAAAAATGAGTACACTTAAAATAATAACTCTGTTAAATTACAGAAAAACTCTGCTAATTTAACAGAGTACACCATACTTTTCCAGCTAACAACATTTCTTGGTAATTTTACTAAAAAACTCTGTAAAATGATTTTGACAGAAAAAAAACTGTTAATTTACAGAGTTTATAGTAAAATATTGGTTAAATATGAAAGCTTTTTTACAGAGAAAACTCTGTAATTTTACTATAAAACTCTGTAAAATGATTTGGACAAAAAAACTGTTAATATACGGAGTTTCTAGTAAAATATTGGTTAAATAAACCACCATTTAGCAAAGAAAACTATGTAAATTTACATATATTTGTAAAATACATTTGATGCAAAAAAAAAACAATACAGAAAACACTCTGTAAATTTTCAGAGTTTAGTTAAACGCATGTTATTTTGTAAAATTTTTATAAGATTTCTGAAAAAAAATTTTGATAACTTTTTTTTCTACTTTTTCAACTTTTTCTTAAAAAAAAAAAAATTTACAGATAAAATTTTGATGTTTGGTAACAAAAACAAATACTTCTTAAAACAGAAAACTTTTTTGGTTATAAAAAAATATGAAGTATTATGCTTAGATCTGTATTTTAGCAGAAAACTCTGTTAATTATCTGTAAAATTAAGATTACAAAGTAAAAAGTAATATAACAGAGGAAACCTTGTTTTTTTTGTCACAACAAAATACAAAGTATTTTCTTTAAATCTGTATTTTGACAGAAAACTCTGTCAAATATCTGTTGGATTGAGATTAAAGTCATTTTACAGAGTATTTTACAGAGTTATTATTTTGAGTGTAGTTTTTTAATTGACGCAATTAAAAATTTACTTAAAAATTTTAAAAATAATTTAAGTAATTAATTTAATAAAAATTTAATAGTTTTTTAATGTTATTTTTTTTTAAACTCTCATAGTTTTTTTGAATTCTCGTTTAGTTTATATTTTTTTGTGTGTATATGAAAGTTTGTAATCGTCTTTATAAAATTTTCCTATGTCTTTGAGAGTTTTTTTGTTTTTTTTTTGTAAAAAAATTTAAAACTTTTTTTAAACTTAAAAAAAAAATAAATAGATAAATTTTGAGTAAATTTTTAATTGTGTCAATTAAAAATTTACTCAAGTTTTTTTAAACATTTAATAAATTTTTATTAAAAATTTACTCAATACTATTAAATTGTTTACTGATGCAAAATTGAGTAATTTTTTACTCAATAGTATTAAAAATTTTCTAAAATTTTTTATTTTATTTTTTTCTTCATGACGAATTTTTCAATTTTTCCGAAGCCAAAGTAACCAAAAAAAATTAAAAAAAAACGAATTTTCGTATGAATTTTTTTTTATTTTTTTCTAACTCTTAAAGCAAACCAAAATACGTTAAAAATATAAAATTAACTTAAAAAAATATATTTTTTCTCTGAAGAATTTTTCAATTTTTTCCGAGGCCCGAATTTTCGTAAGAAATTTATTTTGTTCTAAATCTTAAAGCAAACCAAAATACCTTCAAAATATAAAATTAACTTAAAAAAAAAAAAATATTTTTTTATCTAAAGAATTTGTAAATTTTCTCCAAATTCTCCAAAAAAACATTAAAAAATCGATTTTTCATTTTATTTTTTTTTTTTGATTTTTTCTTTTATTTTTTATTTTTAATCTTAAAGCAATCCAAAATAGTTTAAAAATATAAAACTATCTTAAGAGAAATATTTTTTCTCTAAAGAATTTGTCAATTTTCTCCAAATTTTCCAAAAAACATTAAAAAATCGATTGACATTTTGATCGATTGAAAAATTGACTTAAAAAAAAATCTATTATTTTTTTTTATTTTTCATCAGAAAAAAAAGGAAACCCGCTATTTTTGTTTTAACTAGCAATCGTTTCAATTAGAAATTTGGTATGATAAGAGATTTACCATTAAGTGAATTTTTCATGAGATTTTCAATAAATATTTAACAGGGAATTTTGGAAATATTTAAACTTTAACAATGATTTACTCGAAATATTGTGAGCGGGATTTGGCCACATTGCACGGTGGTCAATTCCGGCCAAAAATCATTTTATTTTTTTATTAAATCTTGATAAACTTTTAATGCTACACTCTAAAAAAGGCTTGTAAAATTACTACTATAAAGTGGGTAAATTTTTATGTAAAATTGCACACAACGCCTAAAATTGAGCACCAAGTGTTTAAAATTTTAGTTTACACACAATAATTTGAATATTACGCATATTATATAGTATTTTGTATGTTTATAAATATTTTCGAAAAGAAATAAACAAAAAATTTATAAAATTACACATTTACTGTTTATTGTAAACATTAAGTGTTTAATTTTCCAATATTAAACATAAAATGCGTAATGTTCAACAATTTTAAAATACAAATTGAAATTGTCAAAATAAAATAAAAAGAAAAATAATATTGAAAAATTATGTTGTTCTCGCCATGAAAATAAAATATTGCAAAAACCATTATAAAAGTAATGAAATATAGATAAAATATAAGTGCAAAATATATAGCAAAGTTTCAACGCAGCATAAAATTTCGAAGAGAGAAGATATTTTTTTTTAATGTTTGCTGTTATTAATCACAAAAGTAAGTACCGCGAAAATATCTCTGTCAGATTCTGAAAATGTTTTTTTAAATAAGAAATTTTAGTGGATTTTTTTTACAGAAAAAAATTCTTAGATGCTAAGACTCTGAAAATTTTTCTATAAAAAAAATGACTCCGATTCTGAGAATCTGTCTATAGAAAAAAATATATCAGATTCGGAGAATTTTCCTATAGAAAAATGTCTCAGATTCGGAGAATTTTCCTATAAAAAAATGTCTCAGATACTGAAAATTTTTCCAAAGAAAAAATGTCTCAGCTTCTGAGAATTTTTCTATAGAAAAAATGTCTCAGATTTTGAGAATTCTTCTATAGAAAAAATGTCTCGGATTTTGAGAATTTTTCTATAAAAAAATGTCTCAGATTCTGAGAATTTTTCTATAAAAAAAAATGTCTCAGATTCTGATAATTTTTCTACAGAAAAAATGTCTCAGATTCTGAGAATTTTTCTACAGAAAAAATGTCTCAGATTCTGAGAATTTTTCTATAGAAAAAATGTCTCAGATTTTGAGAATTCTTCTTTAGAAAAAAGGTCTCAGATTTTGAGAATTTTTCTATAGAAAAAATGTCTCAGATTCTGAGAATTTTTCTATAAAAAAAATGTCTCAGATTCTGATAATTTTTCTATAGAAAAAATGTCTCAGATTCTGAGAATTTTTCTATAGAAAAAATGTCTAAGATTCTGAGAATATTTTTCTAGAAAAAGTGTATCAGATTCTGAAAATTTTTCCATAAAAAATTTTCGCAGTTTCTGAGAATTTTTCTATAGAAAAAACTTCTCAGTTTCTGAAAAGTTTTCTGTATAAAAATTTCTCAGATTCTGAGAATTTTTCTACAGAAAAAATGTACCAGATTCCAATTTTTCTATAAAAAAAATATCACAGATTATTAGAATTGTTCTATTAAAAAATGTCTCAGATTCGGAGAATTTTTCTATAGAAAATGTCATAGATTCGGATAATTTTCTATAAAAAAATGTTACAGATTCGAAGAATTTTTCAATAAAATGAATGTATTAGATTCTTATAATATTAATTATTTTTATATTTGCAGATTTGGACAACACCTGATGTTATCAAAACTCGGATTTTTAACAAATTCGGCTTTTATTACGACGTTTACTGTAGCTAATAATTGTTTATTAATAATTTTTCACATTCATAATTATGTAATTATTACTGTTTTTTTTTTGTTACATTTAAGTTTTTGCAATTGATGGATATTTTATCTAAATATTATAACTTCACTTGAGTTTAAATAAAATCATTAAACTAAAAATGCGTTTTTGTATTTTTTTATAGAAATAAAGCACATTAAAAGTAAAATAAAAATATTATAAATGCAATTTTAAGCATTTTTAATGCATTTTTGCACACATATTATGCTTTTTTAAACACAAACATTTTAAAATTACACATTTTGTGTTTATTGCTAGAGAAATTTCCAAGCGTCAAACATGTAGGTGTGCACACAAAATGTTTATTAGTTGTACACATTTTGTGTGCAAATGTTGAAATTTAAACACATAGTGTAATTTTACCCACTTTATTGTAGGAGAACAGTTACCTACAATAAAGTGGGTAAATTTCAACAAAAATTTATAAGAGTGTATATTATAGCTAATACTTCAAAACATACAATTTAAATCTTTTTTTGGGCCTTGTAACACTATATTATTGTCCATAGTGGTGCAAAGTTGAGTATTTTTTGCTTCTACTTTCAGATTTTTTTAAAATGTATATTTTAGTTTTCAATAAAAGTTGGCTATGCATTTTTCTTCACATTATTTTTGTAAGTTCGGACATGGATTTTTAATTCCTATAGTAAATAATCATTAAATGTGGTTTTTGCAGATTTTGTGTGCGTTTTTGTCTCAAAGTGATGTGTATGAAAATTAGATAAAAATTACAAAAAAACTCTAAAAAAAATAAATTTTGAAAGACCATAAAAATCAATTAGAGGCTATTAGAGGTTAGCTATAAAAAGCAGTTTGTACTTTTAACTATTAAAAGTAAGTATTTTAAATTTCAGCCCCTACTTTTACCGATTCTTTAAACCAGAGCATTTTTAGTGGACTCGTTTTTTACAAATGGTGGGTTTTTTTAAACCTACAAACTCCACCAAAATAGGGAATGTGAATAGATACTAACTTAAAACCCATAGATTTGCGTTAAAAAAAACTTAAAAAAAGACGATATAAAAAAAAATATGGTTTAAGGGGGGGTTGGAACAGCCTTAATGTTAGCAATTTTTAAACAGCTAAAAAAATAAATACGTAATAGTAGTATTATTTAATTCTGTTTTTTAATTTGAAAGAAAGAACATTTTAGCATTTTTAAAAATTGCATAACACAAAATTTGGTCAACTATAATTTTCAGGGTTGCCAGTTAATCGTGAGTTTTTTTTTTAAGGGAAAAATTGGCTGCATTTTTACAGCAAAAACTACTAAACCGATTTTGATGATATTTTTTTTTTTGATTTGTAGATAATTAAATTTTCAAGCATTTTTTTTGGAAAAAATTGATTTTTATTTAAGATATGCTAACGTAAACTCAAAAAATAGAAAAACTTCAATTTCTTCTTTCATTCAAATACTACCTCCGTCCCGAAATATTTTTAACATTTCTATATATTTTTTTGTCCCAAAATAAACTTTACATTTTATTAAGCAGTGTTTTAGTTGAAATAATACAAGATAAAGTTAAAAAACAATCTTGTACTAATCTCGTGTACTAAAACTGTAACAAAATTAATTAAAAATATTTGCAAGATGTCCCTATTGCATCCATAATGCATTTATTAAAAACCGTTAAAAGGGTCTCTAGCGTAAAATTTCTTATTTCATACGCCGCATTTTGTAATAATTTTCATCTTTTCGACCATAGTGGACACCATGCCTGTTTGTAGCGTCGAAAACAAGTTGTCTCATTTATCTGGATGCAGTTTATTGCATCCATTTTGCACGTGAATTGAAAAATTGCAAAGCTATAAAGAATTTTTAAATTATTGATATGTCCCGATATGTATTAACAAAAAAAACAAAGCTTTTTCAAAAAATCCTCCATAATCCCAGCCAAAATATAGAAATGTTAAAATTATTTTGGGCCGGAGGTAGTATTAATTAAGTCAAATTTTAAAAAATTGTCACGATAAGTATTAGAAAATTAAATAATCTACAAATCCAAAAAAAAAAAAAATGTCATCAAAATCGGTTTAGTTGTTTTTGCTGTACAACTGCGGCCATTTTGTCCTTTAAAAAATAGCATTCCACAATTAACTGGAAACCCTGGCAATTCTTTGTCTTTTAAACTTTTAAAAATATTACGATTATTAATATTTCAAATAAAAAAAACAGAATTAAAAAGTATTGCGTATCTATTTTTTTAAAAAATTGCTAACACTATGGCTGTTTCTTTTAGTTCCAACCCCCACCTTAATTAGTTTGATACAATTGACACGTCCATGCTTAGTTGGCCAACCACTATGTTTTTATGTCCAACGTTTTGAAAAGAGATCAGATATATTATTCTTAATTCGGATATTAAATTATTGCTGTTTATATGCAGACATGTTTGATACATTTGGGACGTCCATGATTATTTGGCCAACCACTGTATTTGTAGGTCCAACATTTGGGCAAGGTATCAGATATGTTATTCTTAATTCGAATATTAAATTTGAGCTATTTACATGCAGAAATAAGGAAGTTATTGATTTTTGGCCGGAATTGACCACCGTGCATTGGTTTCCGAAAAGCTCATTTAATATGTTTGTGATTGTTTAAATACCACTTGGTATCCAATTCTGTTTAAATGTATAGGTCAACTAGCAGTCGAATAAAAGCATTTTGTGCTTTAAGGTTATGTGGAATATAGTAAAATTTTCTAGATGTCCTTACATTTTCATAAATCTATCTACATATATGATGAAGCTGCTTCTTTCCATGTAATACAACGCACTTTACGTATCTATTTAAATATGTATGTGTTACAAAAATAACATTCACATTGCATATTTCTTGGCATATTTCGTTTAACTTTTTCCTTTTTTATACCCTCCAACTACAGTATGGGGGTATACTCACTTTGTCATTCCGTGTGTAACGCATCAAAATATCAGTCGGGGACCCCATAAAGTATATATATTATTGATCAGTGATCGATTCTAAGACATTCTAGCGATGTCCGTCCGTCCGTCCGTCCGTCCGTCTGTCCGTCCGTCCGTCCGTCTGTAGTTAACACGATGCAGTCCAAAATAAAAGAGCTAGACGCCTCAAGTTTGGCATAAATATGTCTTATGTTCCTAGGCAGGTTAAGTTCGGAAATGGGCTAAATCGGACTAGGGGGAAAAAAGTTCCCCCTTGAAGAACTAAACCAACCTCTTAAAAATGCTAATTTTTTTGAGGTTTTTTTGTATTTTTGTGAACCAAATGAGACATTCTTATGTTCGTAGAAGTTTATAGTCCTGCTCTTGGACCCAGGGGAGTAAAAAATTTCGCTTTTTTTGCCCCGCCCCTCTTTTAAGGGCGTGGATAAAAAAATAATTTAAATAATTATAAAACTATAATACTTAAGTGCACAAAGCAGACAAAAATGGACTTGTAAACATATACCGCGAGGGCCAATGAGTCACCCCAGCTCACCGACCCCTACCCCTACCTTGCCCCCCTTAAAACAACGCCTCTGTCAAAATTTATTTTTTTATTTTTTTACATGTTGGAGGGTATAATAGATTCGGCACAGCCGAATTTAACACTCTCACTTGTTTATCCTGGAACTGACAAAGGAAAATTGAATTGAAATGTTGAATAGAGTAAAAGAAACAAAAAAAAAATCAATTCAATTCAATTTAATAAATAATAAATAAAATAACAATATTATGAATATCAAAAACAAATACAATTTTACCCACTCATCATTTTAGTTTAATGCCGAAACACAAACAAAAATAAATTCAAGGATATTCCTCCTGTGGAGATGGAATGACATGCTACTTACTAACTTTACAAATGTCATACATGTTTGTATATTTTGACGTATATTCAATAAAATTCTTTAGAAACAATCGCACAATATATAAAATAAAAGTTTTGTTTTATGTTGTGTACTCCCCATTGAACAAGAAAATATATAAATTTTTTGAAAATAATTTAATAAAACTGTATATCTACTATTTAATGGCTATTGAAAATCAAAAAAAAAAAGTTTTTCAAAAGTATATAATTTTTTTTTTTAGTTTTTCTTAGTAAAGCCTCACGCTTTTATTTTTACAAATTCTAGGAATCTTCCTTTTTGAAATTTTGTTAAACAACTGTATTTTGTTAACACCCGCATTTTTTTGTTTGGTTAATTTTATTTTTTGTTTGTTCAAGTTTTAATGTTCCAATATATATTTTTCTGGTTTGATTTTGTTATGGATTAATAGTAAATTGCTTATAGTCTTATCATGAATCTTTAAGTGGTTGTAGACAAAGAGACAAATAACCTTAACGTTTCAGTGACTAATAAGGATGGTATGCCAAACGAAAGATAAGACAACAGTTTAATAAGACTTTGCAAAATCCATGACTACTCCAAACAATATCCAAAACATATTTTTAGCAAATGCGCAAAAAAAAAACTTTTTTTTAGTGAAAAGATGAAATAAAATATAAAATTTTTCAAAGAAAAAGCTTCTTCATATTGATGAAACGTTACATCAATATGATGAAATGTGACATTAATTTTCGTCCAATGTTACGTGTCATCAATAACAAGTTATTTTTTATTTTTTTTAAATAAAAAAAAAATAATTTAATTTTTTTTTTATTTATTATTTTATTAATTCAACTTTATTTTTATTTACTTTCAATTTGCTTGCTATTTTGTATTTTTAAAAATTCACGTCTTTTTTAACATGTCCCCACCAAGATTTGAACACTGGACCTCGCGTTCTGTTGATGTTTTAAAAATCTAGAAATCTACATACATATGAGGCATTCCACACCAAATGTCCCGCTACAGAAAAACATGTGTCCCGTTAATTTCTAAATATGTTGTTTGGATAGCCCTATATGGAACTAAGAAAATTGCGTTTTTGGTTTTTCTAATTTTAAAAAACTGGGCTTAGAAGGAGTGGTCAAATATTGGAAAAATGGTAAAATTTGTGGCGAGTTGCCTTGATTAAATATTTATCACATTAAAACGGAATGCACCACAATCTCAAAAATTAACACTCTTATATAGTTTTGTATGGGCTATCGAATAAAATTTTTTTCTTTGGAAAATTTTCAGAACCCGTTCTGAAATTTTCCATTTTTAAAAAAAATCAATTTATCAAAAATCCGGCTACTTTTTTTTTTTTTTTTTTTAATTTTTTTTTTTAAAGTTTAGTTGTTTTTCCATCCACACAAAAAAAAATAAGAAAAACATTTTTCGTTTTTTTCGAGAAAATAGCCTTTGAATTTTAAATTTCATAACAATTTTGTAATTTGTTTGTATTTTCTTGTATTATCGTTGCGAATGAGTATTATTAATTGCATGAATATTACTCATTCGCAACAGGGTTGCAAAATGAGAACATCAAAATTGTACCAACGAGCTCATAAAATTGTACTTTTTTAAACCCAATTGTACCAAATCCAAATTTTTTTATGCAAAATTAAAATATAAAAATATTATACTTAGCATACATTTCGAGAATACTTCCTTGAAATTTCAACTCATTTCTACAAAAATTGTGGCATAGGCGTACTACTCGAAAAAGATCGTTCGATTTCCATACAAATGTATGAAAATCCCCACCCATTTGGACTTTAATACCAATCTGTGGGAGTTTCAAAAAAAAAAAAACAAAAACATGAAATTATTTTTGCCAATTATCGCTAAAAACGCGATTTCAATCCAATGAAGAAAATTGTTATTTCAATCAATAACCAAATGAATAGGTGATTAATTAAATATTTTTTAATCAAACATTTTTTAATTTTGATCATAAATTTTATAATTTTTTTATTTATATTCAATCAAAATAATGATCGATTTAACGAATGAATTAACTGTAAGCTCATAACAAAATTTTAGTTCAGCAGTAAAAGAAAATAACAAAAATGTTAATCAAAACAACGATGATTCATTTAAATTTTGTTGATCAATTGATTTAATTAAAAATTTTTAGCCAATAATTTTTTGTGTGTATGATAAGAATACTTTCTCGATATTCAACAAAAGATGTATTAATGGTGAACTACTACTCGAAACAGATCGTCTGATTTCTATAAAAATGTATGAACACCTGAAATCAGCCTTCTTTTGAACTTTTAAAAGAACATGAAATAATTTTTAACCAAGTATGCATACATGATAAGAATACTTCCTCGATATTTTAACTCATTACTACAAAAAATCAGTCACTTTTGAAGTTTAATGTCTACTTGTGAAAAAATTTTCAGGAAGATTACTTCTTGAAAATATAAACTGGGAAAATTCCATGGAAAACCCTCAGTTGAGAAAGTTATTAAATTGTACTAAATGAGTCATTGGTGTACCATTGTTCTTTTGAGCTTTGAATTGTACCAAAAAAAGTACAATTGTACCAACTTTTGCAACCCTGATTCGCAACGTTAATACAAGAAAATACAAGCAAATTACAAAATTGTTATGAAATTTAAAATTCAAATGCGATTTTCTAGAAAAAAAAAAACGAAAAATGTTTTTCTGAATTTTTTGTGTGGATGGACAAACATCTAAACTTTAAAAAAAAAATTAAAAAAAAAAGGAAAAAAAGTGGCCGGATTTTTGATAAATTGACTTTTTTAAAAAATGGAAAATTTCAGAATGGGTTCTGAAAATTTTCCAAAAAAAAAATTTTAATCGATAGCCCATACAAAACTATATAAGAATGTAAATTTTTAAGATTGTGGTGCATTCCGTTTTAATGTGATAAATATTTAATCAAGGCAACTCTCCACAAATTTTACCATTTTTCCAATATTTGACCACATCTCCTAAGCCCAGTTTTTGAAAAATTGAAAAACCAAAAACGCAATTTTCTAAGTTCCATATAGGGCTATCCATACAAGCTATTTAGAAGTTTACGGTACACGTGTTTTTTTTCGCTGGACATTTGGTGTGTAATGCCTCATATGTATATTGAAATAAGTTGTATTTTCTTTCATTTAATGGTACAATTTTTGATCCTTTCGAACTATCACAGAATTAAAAATATTAACATTTGGGATCCTCCATCATAATTAACATCCAAGAGAAAGACATATTTTCGTCTGTAGGCAAAATCGCCCAAAAATGAAATTTCGCCCAAAAATTGTTCATACAAATTTTGGTAATATTTCATATAAAAAGGTACCCAACATTTTTGGGCACATTTTCATACTTTTTGGGCGAAACTTAGAAATAAAAAATTGGGTGATTTTTCATTACGAAAAATTGCCCAAAAATAAAATATGAAAAATTGCTCATTTTTAGTTTTGTTTGAATTTTTGTCAAAATCTTAAAATGTCAAAACCGAAATAAGTTGCAATGAAACAGACTAAAACAAATAGTTTATTAATTTTTTAGAAACAATATAACGAATTGTTTTGTTTTTTTTATAAATTATATACTTAACTAACGAAGAATTAGATGATGAATAACCTTCCCATTGTGGAGTAACAGACAAAGGTTCTAGTGGAAATCGAACTGACAACCCCTGCACTTACTTCCAGATTATCTGATTTCATACTAATCTACCGGTTCCAGTAGAAATTCAAAAGTAATGAATTAAAAAACAGCGTGGAGGTACGATGAAAGCGCCGAAGGCAAAAAATTTTAACAACAAATTTTAACAACAAATCGCGCGATTTTTTGTTAAAATTTGTTGTTAAAATATTTCGCCTTTGGCGCTTTCACCGCACCTCCATCAAATTTTTTCTATTTCTTCATAATTTATGCTACACACTTAATATTTTTTTCATCAATTACCTACTTATAGCTTTTTCAGACCATATTATCAAGAAGACGATATGTCAAAAATATTAAAACACTCAAAAAAAAAACCTTGTAAAGTTTCAAAAAAATCTCGTGATTTTACGAGGCTATTCTCGTAAAATAGGAGGTAGGTAAAATTCTCGTAAAATTACGAGGATTTCCTCGTCATTTTGAATGCGCCAAAAATTGGTAAAATAACCAATTTTATTGGTAAAAATATTGTTTAAAAACCGGAAAAATAAAAAAAATGGTAAACTTACAAGAAAAAATGGTAAATATGTTTAAAAAAATGGTAAATTTACAAACCAAAATGGTAAGTTTACAAAAAAAATTTGTTGTTAAACAACATAAATCCTCGTAATAAAATCATTTTTGTAAAATAACTTTTTTTTTGTAAATTAACTAGAATCCTCATATAAATTTTTCAAAATTATGTCAACTTTTTTTTTAAATTTTTTTTAATAAAAAAAAAAAAAAATTCCGGGATTTGTTTAAAAAAAACAGAAAATTTACAAAAAAAAAAATATTTTTTTTTTTGGTTAAACAACATAAATCCTCGTATAACATAATTTTTGTAAAATAACAGTTTTTTTTGTTAATCAACTAGAATACATTTGCATTTGGTTTCATCCCATTCCACTTTTGGTTGTTGCACTGTGTTTTTGAAATAACAAATGATCTGGCTTTCTAAATCTAATTTACCTAAATCTTATTTGAGTCCGCCTATATCATATGGAATACCTTCCTTCCAAATATATATTTTGTGTTTTCAACCATTACGATGCCATCATCATAAAATATATTTGTACAAGTATTTTCAATTTAACATTTTTCCCACATCTTTAGACACATTTTTGTCTTTGAAAATCCTTGATATTGAAAACTTAATATTGCTTGTATGTTCGAAATTTTGTTGACAAAGAGAACTCCTATTGTAATTAACAACCTAGTACATTTTATTAGTGTTAAAATTTTGTTATTGTGGGATTCTTCATGACTATTGTATGTGTTAGTATTTTTGGAATAAATTAACAAAAAAAAAATCGATTAATAAATAAATTATTAATTAGATTTAACAAATAAACATGCATTAAGAATCATTTAATGTTAAACAGGTTTCCCCTTAATAATTAACAAAAAATATATGTAAGAACAAAAAGTATAGCTCTGGAAAAGCACTTAATTTTTGAAGAATTCCAACCTCTATAGACACTTACTTACTTCACCATCTTAGATTTTTACAAAATTCGTTACATATATTCTTCAGACGATTATGAACAACATTTTTTTTTCTTTTTGCCAAATTAGTCGTAGTTCGCGTTTTATCGCTGTTCAAAAATGTGATTTTCAGTAAAACTCTAAAAATACATGAACTTTGGAAGATCACATCTATAAAATGCTCCGACTTTCATAAAATTTATGTCATATA
This sequence comes from Pegoplata infirma, assembly GCA_963921195.1. Lineage (NCBI taxonomy): Eukaryota > Metazoa > Arthropoda > Insecta > Diptera > Anthomyiidae > Pegoplata > Pegoplata infirma. The sequence goes on from CAWUER010000021.1 coordinate 64,659, forward strand.
AAAGCTAAAATCCTCTTCTTTATAAAAATCATAACTCAAATTGATTTTCTTTTGAAAAAAGATTAACCAAATCTTAAAAATGATCTTGAATTGTGAATATCTCAATATGCATATCTTCCATTTTCTTGATTTTGTTTTTACAGATCACTTGAAGTGTCATCTACAATAAATACAGTCAAACCCGGTTATAACGAATTCAGAACAGTAAAAATAGTTCGTTATAAGCGAAGTTCGCTAAAAGCTGGGTATATTTTATGTCAACCTAGTTTTATTTCCAAAAAATTTAAAAATATAAATAAGTTTTATCAAAATTATAATATTAACCAAAAATTTTCAACCGATTGTTAGTTTGTTAAACAAGGTTTCCGCAAATTAATAAATAGAAGTTCGGTTTAAAAAGCTAAATACACATGAAATTTTATTTTGTAGGACTAAAATAACCAGTTCGTTATAACCGAGAATTCGTTTTAACCAAGTTCGAGGTATTTTGTGTAAAAATAGTTGACAAAACGTCGGAACTTTAGAATTAGTTCGTTATAAGAGATAATTCGTTATAACCGAGTTCGTTATAACCGAGTTTGACTGTAAACTATTCAGAGTGGGACAGAAATGGGCTCATTAGATATCTGTATTTTATTAAAAATTCCTTTCATTTGTTTATAAGGGATAACTTATTTTTTTAAATAATGAAATAACTTGTTGAATATTTTTAAGGGCGGATTACTCAATGAAAAGTTAGCTGCTAACTGCCGATTTTACAGAGCCTTATGTCAAAATTTGTATGAAAAAGTTAAATTTAACGGAGAGTTATTTTATAACGGAGCATTGCGTAATCCAGCCTAAATCTTAAATCTTAAACTCATCACAGGAAAAACCCGTTTTAAAAATTAACTTTTTTATTTAATTTCTAGAAATAATTCAATTTCTAGAAACAACTAACTACTACTTCTCTACACCTTCTTTATTTTTAGTCTATTCTTTTCATCTTCTGCTTTTCAAACTAGATAGCCACATATGAGGCATTTCACGCCAAATGTCCCGCTACAGAAAAACATGTGTACCGTAAATTTCGGAATAGGTTGTATGGATAGCCCTATATGGAACTAAGAAAGTTGCGTTTTTGGTTTTTCAATAGGAGGCGTGCTCAAATATTGGAAAAATGGTCAAATTTGTGTCGAGTTGCCTTCTTAAAATATTTATCAAATTAAAACGAAATGCACCACAATCTCAAAAATTTACGTTCTTGTTTAGTTTTGTACTAGTCGAATAGCCTGTCCCTGCCAGGCGGAACACCAAATCACTTCTCAATAATTCTAATTTTTTTGTGCTTCAAAAATTATTTATTGCTACATTGAGTTACATCAATATATTTCCAAAACTGGAAAAAAATTTAATGAGTGTAAAAGGTTTTATTGATAAAATTTTAGAACTAAATTTAGCACGCCCATTTCGTCTCTCCGTCCTTAAACCGAATATCAAAAATCCATCGTGTGGATATGTCCCATGGTCACTCCTATATACATGGAAATTTGTATCTTTCTTAGTCATGAAAGGTTTTAAAATTAGCTAAAATGTTAAAAAGCACAATTTTTTCACTCACATTTTTCCTTATAATTCTCCGCAATTTCACTGGATATCCAGGTCAGTGTTGATCTTTGCCATAATCCGTACCATATGCATCCCAATTTTTATCTTTCAAGGTCATAAGGTGTCTTCAAAGTTAGGTAAGATGTGAAAACATAATTTTTCCACGACCATTTCTTCTCTTAATTCTACGTCCATATTCCAAAATTTTTAAATCTGACTACTTTAGGATAAGCTCCATCGTTAGTACTATACTCGTATCAGTGGCGGGTACAGCTTTTGGGTTTGGGGGGGAGGGGGGGAAATTTTTTTTTTACTTCGAAAAAAAAAATCATAAATGCACCTATTTTGGACGGCCAAAAACAGGGATTCGTTTTTTTTTTTTGCAAAAAAAGGTTATTGAAACCTATAAAATCATCAAATTCAAAAGTTTTTGCTGAAGGAGGTTTGTTTTTTCATGATCATAAGTATTTCGTGTAGATAATTTTTTTTAATTTGTCTAAAAAGAAAATTGTACATTTTCGTATACATAGAAAAAGTCTCAGATTCTGACACATTTGACGTATAAAAAGTCAAAATCTAAGACTTCTTCTTTACAAAAAATGTCTCAAAATCTGAGACTTTTTTTGTATAGAAAAATTTTCAGATTCTAAGAACTTTTTTCCACAAAAAAGTCTAAGATTCTGAAACCTTTTATAGAAAGTATCTCATATTTTAAAGCATTTTTAATATATTCTTCTTATAGAAAAGGTCTCAGGTAAGTACATTTGTTTCGTACTGAAAAAAATTTATATTCTGAGACTTTTTTTCTGTAGAAAAAGTTTCAGATTCTGAGATTTTTTTCCTAAAGAAACAGTTTCAAATTCTCAGATATTTTTCCTATAGAAAAAGTCTCAGGTTCTTAGACCTTTTTTTTTTGGTGAAAAAAGTCTCTGATTCTGAGATTTGTTTTTTTTTTTTTTAACCTTTTTCCTTTTCCCATAGAAAAAGTCTCAGATTCTTATACATTTTTCATTTCGAAAAAGTCTCAGATTCATATACCTTTTTCTTTTCGAAAAAGAATTTTAATTCTGCGACCTTTTTCCTATAAATAAGTCTCAAATTTTAAGACCTCAGATTCTGAGACTTTTAGAATTTGGGAATTCTTCTACAAAAATCCGATAAAGAAAATTTTTGAGAATGTGAAAAGTTTTAGAGTTTTTCTGCACATTTTCTAAAAAAAGAAGTCTCAGAATCTGAGACCTTTTTAATATAGAATAAGTCTCAGATTCTGAGACCTTTTTCCTATAGAATAAGTCTCGAACTCATTTTTTCTATAGAAAAAGTCTCAGATTTTTTACAAAGAAAAATTTTTCAATTCTTAAATCCCTAAAAGAGATTTTTGTAGAAAAAATCTCAAAATATAAGTACTATTAAAAGATACCAAAATTCTTAATAAGATTGACATATATTTATTCACAGAAAATTTTCAGATTGAATCACATTTTTTCCTTTAAAAATTTAAAAATTTTCCCTATAAAAACCTTCAGATTTTTTCTATGAAAAATTTTCGGATTTCGAGACAATTTTCGTTCGGAATTTTTTTTCGAAAATTTCTTTCTTCCTTCTTTCTTTTTTTTGTCTCCTTTTTCTTCCTTTTTATACCCTCCACTTAGTGATAGAGGGTATATATAAGTTTGTCATTCCGTTTGTAACTCATCGAAATATCGGTCTGGGACCCCGTCTGTCCGTCTGTCCGTCTGCCTGTGGAAATGGTGATCACGGCCAAAATATTACACGGAGATTACTGAAACTTAACAAATATATTGGAAGTTTTCCTGAGAAGTTTGGTATTGCATTTGAGCGATATCGGTTCAGCGGTTCAAAAGTTATGAAGGAAAATGTAAGGACACCTCAAAAATTTTAGTATATTCAACATAACCTAAAAATACATAATGCTTTAATTCGACTCCTGGTTGACATAATTGAACACCAAATGGTATTTAAACAATACGAACATATTTTTGGACAAAAAAAGAAAAAAATAGCGAAAATTTTTTTTCGTGGAATTTTTTTTTTCAAAAAATTTTTTTTTCAAAAGTAATTTCCTTTTAAAAAAATTTTTTCCCAATAATGTTTTTAAAACTGTGGAGGGTATCATTACATTCGGCAAGGCCGAATTTAACTTTTTTACTTGTTTTTATTTTTTTTCCTTTTTTTTTTCTTTTTGAAATTTGGTGTGGGGGGGGGGGGGAAATTTCCCCTTTCCGAAAATAGATGGAAATAATATTACCACGCCCCTTTGCCTTTCTTATTCTCCACCCATACACTGGATATCAAAAATCCAGGTTCGTGTTGATCTTCCCCATGAAACCTACTATATACATGCCAATTTTCATCTTCCTAAGTCATTCGGGGTCTTTAAATTGGTTAAAATATTTAAAAACCCAATTTTTTCACGCTCTTTCATCTTTTAATTCTCCGTTCACGGTCGAGAAATTTTAAATCCGATTACTTCAGGATATACAACATCGTTAGCACTATACGCTATCCATTTTCCACTTCCTTTGGGGGCTTCAAAATAAGTTAAAATGTTAATAATCCCAATTTTGTCCATTCCCCATTTTCCTTTTAATTCTCCGCCCACAGTCCAAAAATTTAAAATTCGACTACTTCAGGATATGCTTCATCGATAGGACTATATGCTAGGAAATTTTCAGCTTCCTAAGTCATTAGAGGACTTTACAATAAGCTAAAATGTAAAATTGGGGTCTTTAAATTAGTTAAAATATTAAAAAACACAATTTTGCCACGCCCCATTTTTCTCCTAATTCTCCTTCCACATTCTAAAAAATGTAAGTCCGATTACTTCAGGATATGCTTCATTGTTAGAACTAAATGCTATGCAATTTTCCGCTTCCTAAGTCATTTGGGGGCTTCAAAAGGAGTAAAAATGTTAAAAAATCACAATTTTGCCACTACACTGTTCCCCCCAATTCTCCGCCCACATTGCAAAAATTTTAAATCCGATTACTTGGGGGTATGCGCCATCGTTACGACTATATTCTAGGAAATTTTCAGCTTCCTAAGTCATTAGGGGGCTTTAAATTAAGCAAAAATGTCAAAAAATTGAATTTTGCCACGCCCACTTTTTCGCTTATTTCTCCGCCCACAGGCAAAAAATCGAAAATCCGGCTACGTTAGGATCTGCCCCATGTGTTTTACTATATGCATGCCAATTTTCAGCTTTGAAGGTAATCAGTGGGCTTCAAAAAGCTCTGGATAGACAAAAAAAGAGGAACACACAAATAGGGAAATTATATATATAGATGGGCTATCGATTAAATTTTTTTTTTTGGAAAATTTTCAGAACCCATTCTGAAATTGTCCATTTTTTAAAAAAAGTCAATTTATCAAAAATCCTGCCACTTTTTTTTTTAATATCACATATCTGAAAAAAATTCAGATATGTGTTTTTCGTTTTTTTTTTCGAGAAAATCGCATTAGAAATTAATTTTTCATAACAATTTTGTAATTTGCTTCTATATCTTGTTTCAACAGAGCGTATGAGTAATATTTATGCAATTAATAATACTCATTCGCAACGTTAAAACAAAAAAATACAAGTAAATTACAAAATTGTTATGAAATTTAAAATTCAAATGCGATTTTCTCGAAAAAAACGAATAGCGCGTTTCTGAATTTTTTGTGTGGATGGACAGACATCTGAACTTAAAAAAAATACAAAAGTGGCCGGATTTTTGATAAATTGACTTTTTTAAAAAATGGAAAATTTCAGAACGGGTTCTGAACATTTTCAAAAAAAAAAAAACATTAATCGATAGCCAATACAAAACTAAACAAGAACATAAATTTTTGAGATTGTGGTGCATTCCGTTTTAATTTGATAAATATTTAAACAAAGCAACTCGACACAAATTTGACCATTTTTCCAATATTTTCCAAAAAAAAAAATTTAATCGATAGCCCATACAAAACTATATAAGAATGTAAATTTTTGAGATTGTGGTGCATTCCGTTTTAATGTGATTAATATTTAATCAAGGCAGCTCGTCACAAATGTGACCATTTTTCCAATATTTGACCACGCCTCCTAAGCCCAGTTTTTGAAAAAACCAAAAACGCAATTATCAGAAATTTACGGTACACATATTTTTTTTTTTTTCACTAGACATTTGGTGTGGAATGCCGCATATGCTGTTACGATTTTTATTTCTCCTTTAAAAATAAATGAGTTGTGGAGTTCTGAAATCAATATCTTATAAAGAAAATGATATGGAGATTCCGAAAATGCAAAAACACTTTTTGGACATAACTCGACTTTTGTTGTTATGGGGTTTTGCCACAGATTTAATGTGTGAGCGCCAGAATTGTTGGGTACGAAATCGTCAAAAATGTACAATTTTTATAAAAAAAAATCGTCAAAATCGTCATCCCATTTGAAAAAATCGTCAAAATAATCGCCAAATCCATGCAGTTTGGCAGAAATATATCTTATGGTCAGTTCGAAAATTGGCAAAATCAGACCAGGGAGAACAAAGTTCCCCCTTGTAAAACTAAACCTACCTATGAATTTTTTTTTTTACTTTTTTTGTTATATTTTTTAGCATATGAAATATTTTTATGAAAGAAACGGTCATGCAGTTGGGTCAAATTAATTGGAAAATGTATCTTAATTTGTGGACACTTCTATAAAAAAATATTGATGATAAAATTGCGAAAACATCATAATAAGTCAATTTGTAAACATTTACACGAAAAGAAAGGTCCTCCATCAAAAATCTCCCTATATTTTTTTTACATTTTGGAGGTAAAAAGAGAATGTTACACTCTCACTTGTTTCTTTTGTCCCTTTTTGTACAAAAATAGTTTTTTTTTGTAACTAACAATAAACAAAAAATATTCATTGAATAGTAAAGTTTTATCAAAAAATTTAAAAAGTAGACAAAATTGTCCGGTTTTTGTTATTTTTAAAAATCGTCACTTTTTAGGCAAAAATCGTCAAATCATTCTTTCTATTTTGGGGAGTAAAAAATCGTCAAAATGCAGAGAAATCTTCAAATCTGGAAACTGTGGTGAGATCATTCGCACGCGTGCGATGTTTTAAAGATCTCTGCTATAAAACCTGTTTAAGAGTCTAAAACTTTTTTTATTGAACAAATGTCTCAGATTCTGAGACATATTTGGGTATCTATCAATTTTAAATAATTTTTTAATCTTGTTTTTTATGAACTATTTATTTTTTTTAATAAAAATATTAACACAAATTTTTTTATTCGTTATTAGATCGATTAATCGAATAATTTTGAATCGTTTGATCGATCGACTAAAATCCGTTATTTGATTTATTCAAACATAGTCAAAATTGTAATAATTGACAACTCTAGACTAGGGCTGTCAAACGGGATCGGTTTTTTAAAATCCCGGGATTCGGGATTTGAAAATCAAAATCCCGGGATCTCGGGATTTTTCGGGATCACGGGATTTTTCGGGATTCCGGGATATTTCGGGATTAAATTTCTTTGATTATAAAACTAAAAAATAGTAGACTCTTTATGTTTAAATTTTATTGTGCATATTAAGGGGCCTACTGTGGGTTAGTTGGTAGCGTGCCAGCCTATTAAGCAGGCAGTCGTGGGTTTGATTCCCTCGAAAACCCTTTGGTCGATTTCGCTACAACGAAATTAATAAAAAAATGATTTTTAATTATTCTGATTGTTATTTAAAGGCAATTAAAAAATTAAGAATACGCCCTTATGCAATTTTCAAGTAATTATTATTATTAAATACTTAGCAATGAACTAAAAAATCCTTGAAGGGTTTGTTATGGAAAATGACAACTTTTATTTGCTTTTGGTTTCATCCCATTCCGATTTTGGTTGTTGCACTGTATAATTTTAATTTAAAAAAAAAAATCTAAAATAATATAAACATTTAAAGGAAAAAAGTTATAATATAATACATTAGACTTGCTTTTTTTTGTATAAAAAAGTTTTTCTTCCAATTTTGAACGTCCGGGAAAATGTTTATTCTCCTACGCCTAAAACTTATGTGGTACAAATTTGAGGCCAATCGAATTAAGGGGCTCCACCTCGATCAAAATTTCGGTTTTTTAAAAAACTTTCGCCAAAACCTTCTAACTTTGGTCAAAGGGCTCCGTGACTGTGGCTTAATGGTAAGGGCGAAGGACTATTATTCTGCAAGCCTGGGTAGAATTTTCAGCTCAGCCTAATTCGTGGCAAGCTACGTTGAAAATTAAAAAAAAGTTTTAGTTTTAATTTGTTTGTGTAAATGTAACAATAATTGAACAAAGTTGTATTTTTAACAATAAATTCTCATACATTATTTATATTTCAAAAATCCCGGTATTTGAGCTTAAAAATCCCGGGATTCGGGATTCATTTTATGACAAAAATCCCTGGATTTCGGGATTCGGGATTGGCAGCCCTACTCTAGACACACTAAAAGAAACAAAGAAATTACACACACACATACACACATATATGAGGCATTCCACACCAAATGTATAACGAGCCCCATGAATTTCTAAATAAGTTGTATTCATAGCCCTATATGGAACTAAGAAAATTAAGTTTTCAAAACGCCTCCTTCAATGAGGCGTTGCTATACATTGAAAAAATGTCCAATTTGTGTCGAATAGCCTTGATTAAATATTTATCAAATTAAAACGGAATGCACCATAATATGAAAAATTTGCGTTCTTGTATATTTTTTTATGGACTATCGAATAAAATTTTTTATTTGAAAATTTTCAGAACCCGTTCTGAAATTTCCTAATTTTTAAAAAACTCAATTTATCAAAAATCCGTGTTCTTATTTTCTTTTTATTTTTTTAATTTTAAAATTTTGTCTACGCGTGTTTTTCGTTTCTTTTTTGTCGAGAAAATCGAATTTGAATATTAAATTTTATAACAATTTTGTAATTTGTTTGTATTTTCTTGTTTTAATATAGCGGATGAGTAACAAATATTTGCATAAATAAATATACAAATATTACGCGAATCTACATTTTTTTGTGTGGATAGAAAAACATCTAAACTCTTACAAAAAAAGTGGCTGGATTTTTGAAAAATTTACTATTTTAAAAAATTAAAAATTTCAGAGCAGGTTCATGAAAACTTTATAAAAAAAAATTGTCGATAGCTCATACAAAACTATACAAGAATGTAAATTTTTCAGATTGTGGTGCATTCCGTTTTAATTTGATAAATATTTAAACAAGGCAACTCGACACAAATTTTACCATTTTTTTCAATATTTGACCACGCCTCCTAAGCCCAGTTTTTGAAAAATTGAAAAACCAAAAACGCAATTTTCTTAGTTGCATATAGGGCTTTTCATACAACCTATTCAAAAATTCACGGGACACATGTTTTTCTGTAGCGGGACATTTGGTGTGGAAGGCCTCATATGTGTAAAACGAAAAAGTTAACGAAAGAAAATAAGAAAAACAATAAGATTTTGTTTGGTAAATAAAACAAAAGACGGAAAATTAAAAAAGGAACTACAACAAAAATAAAACAAAGAAATTAATTTATAAAAAAACATACAAAATATACACTTCGTTAACGGCACCGGCTCCTAGTTGGACGGCGAAATGTTTATTTTCAAAGCATCGTGAATTCTTGCAAACCTCAACATTCGAACAGCCCGAGTAAAAAAAATACCTTTTAAGATCTAATTTGATCTCAAAATTGGCTGTATCAAGTTGGGTCACGTAGTTATCTAATTGTATTATTTTAGATACACAAATATAAAAAATGATACAATTAGATCCGAATTTTGGTCACATCCAATTAAATCCAATTGATCTTATTTTATATAAATTAATATAGATTTATATAATTACATAAAGTCAGATATATTTATGTATAACCTCAGATAAGAAAATGGAGCCGCAATAAATCTTGGATAAAACTAGATCTGAACATATAAAAAGTCATATATAATTTAATATGATTATATCAAATTGTATATCATTATATCAAAACTTTTTTACTAGGGCTAGTCTACAAAATACTAATAATTTAAATTAATACCGGAAATTTTGTCTAACAAGGAGCTGGTGTTTATGAAAAAATCCCAACGGCTGTTAAAGAAAACGAAACAAATGTCAATATAAATTGAACGACATTTTTATTAAGCCGGTGACTGAAACAAGACACTAAAAAACGAAAATAAAATTTCCAACGCATGTAATACTCAGTATAAAAAAAAAAAAAATAGAAAAAAATTAATATTTAATTTGTCTCATATATTTTTTATAGGCTTAACAAAAAAAAAATAAGAAAGTTTTAATAAAAATTCTATATACAACAAAATAATTAATGTTCAACAGTGCGTATTAGTAATAAATTTATAATGAATTTTAAATGAAAAAAAGAAGAAAAAATAAATTTATGCTAAAAAGAAAAAATTTTAAATGTAGATAATATATAAATTTTTAAAGGAAAACGTTTGAAATTTAAAACAATAATAAAACATTAGCAAAATTTACGTAAAAAGAAAAAGGAAACAGAAACACAATAAAAATGTACAAAAGAAAGGTTTAAAAATTTCAAAAAAATTATTTTAACGTCATTTTGTAAGACTAAAAAATAACGTTAAATAATACAAAAAAAAGGTGACAAATAAAAATAATTTAATCTTGTAATGTCCATTTAACTTAAACAACAACAAAAAACAAATTCAACAACAAGTTTAACCTGAAAATTGGGCTGTAATCCCAAAAACAAAATAAAACAAATGTACCTGCTTGTATTTTTAGAAACAATTTAAAAAAAATTAATAAAACGAAACAAAAAATTCCCATAAAAAACTAATAAAAACAACTATAGTGTTTTGTTTATAACAATTTAATTTAAAATATTCCAATTAATTTTAAACTACAACAAAACAATATCATCATTACGTACTATTGCAACGAATCCATATCATAAAAATACAAATTGTTCAACGTATTTTTTTAGTTTTGTTTATTTCTCCTGCAAAGTAATTTTTTTTTTATACATTCCATTTGTTTGTTTTTAACGTTTTATTAATTTAATAATTTTAACTGTGATTTATTTAAACATTTAAGAAAAAAACAAGAAAAATACTAATCATTAAGCATAGAATACACAAAAGGAAGAAGAATTTTGTGCTTCACTGTTTTTGAAAGGAATTCATCAACATTAGTCACATAAGCAACAATATTTCCTTTAAAATGCGTTGCAAAGTGGGTAAACGTATTTGGCTGCGTAGAAGGCGTTCAAAACGTGATAGTTTTCCAAAACCCAGGTAAATTAAGCTAATAATAAATCGATTTATTTTTTTTTTTGTCTATAAATACTTAAATATTTTTTTATGTGTAGCACACACAGAAAACAGATTTGCTAATTTCCAACTAAAATTTAGTTGTTGCAACAAAAATTCGGTTCATGCACTTGTATTAAAGTTGTAAAAACTGAATATCGGTAGCTATAACTGAGTTTTGTTGATACAACTGTTTTTTAATTGAAACAACCTCAAAATTCTTTAGCAACATCAAAATGGGGAAGCAGCAACAGAATTTTGAGTTGATACAACTGAAAAATTCAATTGGAAATTTATTTTTCTCTGTGCAGTTATTTTTTAACTCTCACTTACACTAGTTTACAAAATAACAGAAGGTTTTGCGCACGGAAGGTGACACATTTTTTAAAATGATAATGTTTTTAGGCTGGTGTCTAATTTTAAAAAAGTTGCAAGACGTCACCTCAGTTTGACTATATAAGCTAACAATTAACGAATAAGAAAACAAGAATTACTATTTTCATTTTCTTACAACCAAAAATTTTAATAACTTGGACTTGCAACTTGGATAATAATTCACCTCGTGGTGAATAAACCCGTTTTCACCAGGTGGTGACTAAAACGTAACATAATTACGTTATACGTTACGAAATAATGTAAGAGACAAAAAAGTTGAAAGAAAGTATGAAGTGAGGTTGAGATTGCTAGAAATAGAATTGTAGTGTTGGAAACTGTCAAAATTTATTCTGTAGAAACTATAAATATTCACATATATAAAAAACAGTTTTCATTAACAAGACAAACGACATTTAAAATCCTACTGAAGATGACACTAACTGGGGTGTTTGAAACCGGTATAGGAAATACCAGAAATGTCTATAATTTTTAGAAATTCAATTTTTCTTCTGCGTTTTTTCAACTTGAACCCTTATAACAAATATAATTAGAGCCCGTGCTCGATCTGTACTTACAGAAAAAATCAAACATAATTATTTTTCAACAAAAAAAAAAAATTTTTTCATCAATTTTTTTTATCAAATTTTTTTTTTCATCAATTTTTTTTATCGATTTTTTTTTTTCATCAATTTTTTTTTTCCATCATTTTTTTTTTTTTTATGAATATTTTTTTTTTCATCAATTTTTTTTTTTTCCATAAAAATTTTTTTTTCATCAAACTTTTTTTTTCATAATTTTTTTTTTAACATTTTTTTTTTTAATAAATTTTTGTTTTTTTCGTCAAATTTTTCTTTTCATCAAAAATTTTTTTTTTTCATTATTTTTTTTTCATCAAATTTTTTTTTCATCAAATTTTTTTTTCATCAAATTTTTTTTTCATCAAATTTTTTATTATAAATTTTTTTCTCACCAAAAAAATTTTTTTTTATACCCTCCACTCTAGTGATAGAGGGTATATATAAGTTTGACATTCCGTTTGTAACACATCGAAGTATTGGTCTAGGACCCCATAAAGTATATATATTCATGATCCTCGATCGATTTTAAGTCGATCTAGTGATGTCCGTCCTTCCGTCTGTCTGTCCGTAGAAAACACGCTAACTTTAGAAAGACCTTACAGAGGCTACTGAAGTTTGACATATATGTTGATCATTTAGCTGGTCAGGTTGGTATTGCAATCCAGCCAAATCGGTCAAGTGGTTCAAAAGTTATGAGCATAAGAGTAAATTTCAGCAAAGGGTTTTCGCAAATTTACGAGATAAAAAACACGATAACTTTCGAAAAACAATAAAGAGACTGCTGAAACTTAGCACATATCTTTGCCGTTCCTCAGGTCTGTTTGGTATTGAATTTCAGCTCAATCGGTCAAGTAGTTCAAAAGTTATAATCAAATCCCCGAATTTCAGATTTTGTTCATCTTAAATGCCACGTGGTAAACAAGTTTTAAAAGCATTGGTGGTAACTAAGCAATGCTTTTCAAACTTGTTTAGTTTTAAAGCAATGCTTTTTAAACTTGGATAGTTTTAAAAGTATTGGTAACTTAAATATTACAGTCGAAAAAAATTTTACACTCTAAAAAAATTTTACACTCAAAAAAAGTTTTACATTCAAAAAAAAAAATTGTTTTTTTTTACAAAAATGTCAATATTTTTTGTATATACGTACGTACATTCACTCAGAAATATTTTTACAGTAAACAAAACATTACACTCGAAAAAAGTTTTACACTCAAAAAAAAAATTAGTAATTTTTTTTTTTAAATGACAAAAAAAGAGTTTTTTATTTGTTAACAACTTTAATAAATAAAATATTTGTAATCAAAATTGTTAATAAAACAGGGTATTCATAGATTCGGCAAAGTCGAATTTAACTTTTCTATTTGTTTTTTTAAGGTGTTATATATATATATATATATAAGTTCCTCTAACTCCCACTGGAGCATAGGGCGCCTATTTTGTTTTTCGTAAAAAAAATATTTTTTTTTACTAAAACTACTTTTTCACCACTAAGCTTTTCGCACAAAAATTTTCCATTTGTTTATCAAATGTACATAAAAAAGTGAGGGTGTTATATTCTTTGGTGCCGAATCTTTTATACTCTCCAAAATGTAAAAAAAAAATTTTTATAAATTTTTTGGTTTTTCATCAACTTTTTTTTTCACAAAATTTTTTTTTCATCAAACTTTTTTTTTCATCAAAATTTTTTTTTTTCATCAAATTTTTTTTTTCATCATTTTTTTTTTATTATTTTTTTTTCATCAATTTTTTTTTTCATACATTTTTTTTTATTATATTTTTTGTCATCAAATTTTTTTCATCAAATTTTTTTATCAAATTTTTGATTATCAACTTTTTTCTCACCAAATTTTTTTTTTTTTCATCAATTTTTTTTACATCAAAAAATTTTTCTTTTCATCAAACACTTTTTTTCATCAAAATTTTTTTTCACGAAAAATTTTGGGTTCATTAAATTTTTTTTAACATAATTTTGTTTTTCGTGAAAAAAAAATATTTTTTTTTTACCAAAACAACTTTTTCACCAAGTCTAAGCTTTTCCATTTGTTTATCAAAAGTACATAAAACAAGTGACAGTGTTATATTCTTTGAAGCCGAATCTTTTATACTCTCCAAAATGTAAAAACACTTTTTTCCACTTATTTTTGCACTCACTTACGAAAGGTACAGCTCTTTTGGTTTTTTGATAGGGTCCTCGACTGATATTTCAATTCGTTTTGCATGGAATACACTGTAGGAAAAATTTTAACTTTTTTTTTAACACCAGAACGAGACCTTTTACACTTGATATAAGAGGCCCTCAGGAGTAAAACTGCATTTACAGTTTTTCATTCGGTGATCATTTGTCGTTTTTAGAGGACTTTAAAGTTTTGAAGGACATTTAAAGTAAAAAAATTAAAAAAAATATTTCTACATATCCTACGATGCTGAAATAAAAAGAAAATGAAAGCGTAAAGTCTCCTCGATTATTTTAATATTTTTTTAATTCAACAATTTGTTGGTGCATATCAATGTCCTTAACATATATTTTTTACAGAAGAAACGGCTGGAAATTCTAAAGGATATTAAAGGACAAAGTTTTAAAAGGACCTTATTGGCATCCTTTAAACCTGATATGACGAAACAAACATATTTAAATAATCGAGGAGACTTTACTATTTCATTTTCTTTTTATTTCAGCATCGTAGGATAAGTAGAAATATTTTTTTTATTTGTTTTACTTTAAAGAAGGACAAATGATCGCCGAATGAAAAACTGTAAATGCAGTTTTACTCCAGATCCAGAGAGGCTTGCTATCAAGTGTATAAGGTCTCGTTCTGGTGTTAAAAGTAGTGTTGTACGGTGATAGCAAAGTAATATAAGATTATTTTTTCTAAAAAAACTTTGCTTTGGCAAGTACACCCAAATCTTCCGCAAAACATTATCATGATTTAATATTTTGGGCAATGGTACAAAATTCGCAGTAATTTTTTGTATAGCAGACCACTAAACTTAAAAATATTTTTTTTAAAGACATGTCAGAGACTCACTTGACATCCCCAAGACTTCTCTATATACCGAGTTGAGGAAAGTTTCATACAAAATTTTAAAATGTCCTCAATCATAATCAGCAGATGTCGGGGGTGCTGACATTCCCATGACATTTCCCATGAGTCTGTGGGGAAATGTCATACAAAAATAAATTATGCATATTATAAATAATCTTTGTCATATTACTTAAGTAGACTTAATAGTTCAATTGAGTGAGCTCTCACTTTCGTTCATTTCAGATAAAAGACCTAGTTCGTTCTTCTAGTTCAATCGGTTATTTATTGTTTTCCTTTAACAGTTCGTTGATCATGACTGTTGTTCGGTCATTAAGTTCAAATCGCTCAATTTTTGTTTTCGTTCAACAGTTAGTGAACGAATCCTTTTGATCATGTCTGTTGTTTTGACATTCGTTCAAATAAAAATATAAGGTTCACTAACTGAAAAATAGATGATATTTTTAAAAAATGAGGAACTATTATTAAACAAGTGAGAGTGTTAAATTTGGCTGTGCCGAATCTTTTATACCCTCCAAAATGTATAAAATATTAAAAAAAAAAAAAATTTTGTCAGGGGCGTTTTTTTTGGAGGGGGGAGGTGATGGGGACAGTGGGGGACATTGACAGCACCTTTCCATCGCGATAAATATACCAAACGTTTCATTTATTTAGCAAAAATACAAAAAAAAAACATTTAAAAAAATTGTATTTTTTCAGAGGTTGGTTCAGTTCTTCAAGGGGGAACTTAACCTGCCTATGAACATGAGACATATTTGTGCCAAACTTCAGGAGTCTAGCTGTTTTATTTTGGACTGCATTGTGTTATCTACAGACGGACAGACGCACAGTGGGGAAAAATGGACTTTTTTTGTCCAATTTTGCCTACAGGTTGCAATTCTTAACCGATTTTGGATTTTCTTTTTTTGTATTTTAGCTAATAAAATTCCTCATCGATCTGTCATAGTGGATTTTTGAAAAATAATTTCGGATTACTTTTTATATTTTCCTAAAGTTCAGAAAATTTTCATTTTTTCAGTATTTTTGCAATAAAAAATGTATTAGGCATGGGACGAATATGCTTTACAGACTAAATTAAAGGTATTGGAACCCCTTATCAACGACGTGATTAGTATTTGAAAATAAATTATTATTTTGGTTTTTATAACCAGATAAAAATTCAAGAATTTTCACTTTTAAAAGCCTATATCTTCAAAAATAATGTACCAATTTTAATGAAATCTTTTTTAGATTAAAGCTTATGTTTAGCTTAGTCATAATTGGTACACAAAATTTTTTTGAAAAAATATTTAATTTTTTGCTTAAATTTTACCTTAAGATTTTTAGAATTTTAAAATTATTTTTTAGTCTATTTTTTAAAAAAAAAGTTGTTACATTGTAAATTCGAAAAAAAAGTTAAACAATTTTGCAAAAATACTTTATTTACCAATAATGGTTAAGAAAATGATAAGCTTTAACCTAAAAAAAATTTCATTGAAATTGGTACATTATTTAAAATGGTATAGGTACTTAAAAGTGAGCATTTTTAAGTTTTCACATGTTTATAAAAACCAAAATAATAATAAATTAACAAATGCTATTATTGTCATTTATAAGGGGTTCAAATACCTTTAATTTTATCCATACCTATTACAATTTTTAGAGGAAAAATTCTAAATAAATTAATATTTTCTAAACTTTAAAAAAATATTAAAATAAAACAAAAGCGATTTTGAGAAATCCACCATGACAAACCGATGAGGAATTTTATTAGCTAAATTTCAAAAAAAGAAAAACTAAAATCGGTTAAGAATTGCGACCTGTAGGCAAAATCGGACAAAAAAAGTCCATTTTTCCCCACTGTGAGACGGACGGACGGACAGACGGATATTCATAGAATGTCTTAGAATCGATCATGGATCAATAATATATATACTTTATGGGGTCCCCGATCGATATTTCGATGCGTTACAAACGGAATGACAAAGTGAGTATGCCCCCATACTGTGGTTGAAGGGTATAACAAGTAAGAGTGTTAAATGCGGCTGTGACATTGTTGTACAGTGTTATTATTTATATTTGTGAATACATTAATGTAAACATATATTACCAAGTTTATTTCAATAATTACATATAATCAGTTAGTAAATTAATTATTTGTTTTGAATAAATAAATATTTAAGCTAATGATTCTGTTATTACTTGTAAACAAAAATATTTTTATGTATAAAATAAATCCCATCAGTACACTCAAAAAAAAAGCCTTGTCAAATTAATAGAAAAAATCTCGTAATCACATTTTACCAATTTTTGACAGTTTACCTTGTTTTTTAACAAATAATTTTCTTTCTAAATTTACATTTTTTTTTTTGTAATTTTACGGCTTTTCGTGTAATTTTACAAATTTCCAAGATTTTTTACAAAAAAAAATCTAGCAAATTTACGAAAATTTTTGTTGAAAAAGTTGTAAATTTACAATTTTATGTTAAAAATCTTGTAAAATTACAAAAAAGTTTGTAATTGTTTACTAGGAATTCTCGTAAAATAGGAGGTAGCAAAAAATTTAGTAAAATCACGAAACCTCCTTGTTAGTTTTATTGCGTCAAAATTTGAAATTTTTTGGTAAAAAGCTTGCAAAATTACAAAATATTGATAAAAAGCTTGTAAAATAACAAAGAATTATTGTCAAATAATAGGTAGCAAAAAAAAAGTTACAAGCTTTTCTTGTAATTTTACTAAGTTTTTTCTTTGAGTGTAATATAAATATTACACTGGGAAACAAAGTTTAGGATTTTTACAAATATGCTTAATCCAAATTAATCGCAAGACAATCATTATGTGCTTAAATTCCTTTATACTTCCAATTCCTGTAGCGACTGTTATGGCGGTAATTTCTTGTTGCACTGTGTTAATAAGGCAAAGTAAAATATTATGCTACGACAATAAAACAAATAATATTACTACGAAACATAAAAAAATCGATGTCACATAGTGTATTTTTTTATGAAATGTATTTATTTGAATGCATAATGTAAATAAATAACCAACAGTAATCTCTTTATAGGTAAACTTAATTTTAATAACTTTTGTTTTTTTTTTGTTGATGTAAACCCAACAAACATTCACCTTTGAAATACATTGAATATTAAATTGATTGCAAGTTTAAAATTTAAACCTTAGCCTTGAAAACCAGTTAAAAATAACATAGATCTCAACGTGAAAACAATACATTCTCAAAGAAAACGGCATGTTAGTTCTCAAGTAAAATTTTCAAGTTTATTTAGATTTGATATAAAGTTTGAGATTTTTTGAATGTATAATGTTTCTCCAATGTACACAAATATTTTTAGCTTGAAAATAGGCTTACTATCTAATTGAATTTTAGTGTAGTTTTCAAAGAATTCTCAGCCTTATTTATAATGTTAATTTAACATTATTTTTCAAATGAACCTCAATACTATTTTTTATTAAAAAAACTGTAAATACGAATTTTAATAATATTTGCTATTTATTTTCACTAAAAATTAATAATAAAAAAGTTACATCGAATGCCATTTTTGAGGTCTTCTCCTTCCAGCTCTTCTTCTTCAGCCGTCTGCTCTTTAAACTTCGAAATCTTTAAAGAAAAGAAAAGACGTTATTATATGTATAACTTTTTTTTCATTAACTCATGTATACTTACTTTTTAAACCTTTATGCAAGTTTTTATACTTATAGCATTCAATTAATTGGCAAAAATGCATAAAAATACATAAAATTTCTAGATTTGTCTTCTTAATTTTTATAACAAAATTTAAAGTTTTCTGACAATTTGAAATTCGGAATTGAACAACATTTGAAAACAAAATTATTTCCACCCATAATCAATGTTCGATATTAGGTTTGAGAAACATGGGAAATCAATTTGATGTTTACCCAACAAACATCAATTCCAGCCTTTAAAAAAAAATCAAATTGGCACTAAATATCAAGGGTGTTTTTCAAATTGTTTTCAGTGACAAAAATTTAAACATTTAAAATAAATTTGAAACATGTTGGAAATATTTGTTTTTTCCTATACTATTAATTCTTTTCAAAAAAATATAAACATCAAATTGATTTCCCATGTTTCTCAAACCTAATATCGAACATTGATTATGGGTGAAAATAATTTTGTTTTCAAATGTTGTTCAATTCCGAATTTCAAATTGTCAGAAAACTTTAAATTTTGTTATAAAAATTAAGAAGACAAATCTAGAAATTTTATGTATTTTTATGCATTTTTGCCAATTAATTGAATGCTATAAGTATAAAAACTTGCATAAAGGTTTAAAAAGTAAGTATACATGAGTTAATGAAAAAAAAGTTATACATATAATAACGTCTTTTCTTTTCTTTAAAGATTTCGAAGTTTAAAGAGCAGACGGCTGAAGAAGAAGAGCTGGAAGGAGAAGACCTCAAAAATGGCATTCGATGTAACTTTTTTATTATTAATTTTTAGTGAAAATAAATAGCAAATATTATTAAAATTCGTATTTACAGTTTTTTTAATAAAAAATAGTATTGAGGTTCATTTGAAAAATAATGTTAAATTAACATTATAAATAAGGCTGAGAATTCTTTGAAAACTACACTAAAATTCAATTAGATAGTAAGCCTATTTTCAAGCTAAAAATATTTGTGTACATTGGAGAAACATTATACATTCAAAAAATCTCAAACTTTATATCAAATCTAAATAAACTTGAAAATTTTACTTGAGAACTAACATGCCGTTTTCTTTGAGAATGCTATTGTTTTCACGTTGAGATCTATGTTATTTTTAACTGGTTTTCAAGGCTAAGGTTTAAATTTTAAACTTGCAATCAATTTAATATTCAATGTATTTCAAAGGTGAATGTTTGTTGGGTATATTTTTTTGAAAAGAATTAATAGTATAGGAAAAAACAAATATTTCCAACATGTTTCAAATTTATTTTAAATGTTTAAATTTTTGTCACTGAAAACAATTTGAAAAACACCCTTGATATTTAGTGCCAATTTGATTTTTTTTTAAAGGCTGGAATTGATGTTTGTTGGGAAAGTTATTATAAAGATCCCTACCTATTGATAAACTTAAATTTCGGGTTCGGAATATGTTGTTGCCTTTTAAGGTTGTATTAACAGACAAAAACATTGGACCTGCTGGGCCATGTCTTTGTGTAACTTTTTTGCCTTGAAAGTTCGAAAGTTCCGAAAAAGTGAAAAAAAAATTAAAAATTTAGTTTGTTTAAAATACTATTTTATATTCCGGCATTTCTGAAAAAGTGTTTTTATGGTAAAATTGCAACTATTACTCTTGTGAAGACACGTTTAAGTAACAATAATTGCTGTGTTTTTTAATAACCTGGTTACGTAAAATCTGCCGAAGTCTATAAAACCTTTATGCGATTAAAATCATATAAAGTGGAAATTCTGTATTGAAAATCCTAATTCAAGTAATTGAAAAACACAGCTTATTTCTTTTTAATATAAAGAAAATTATTTTGCAAACAAAAAGTCCTATAGTAATTAACTAGTACGTGAGTTTGAAAGCAATAAAGGAGCAAAAAATAAGAAATATTAAAGTTAATATGAAACTGTGTGACCCGTTTTATAATTTTATCCAACCTACTCTTGTTTTAACATGTATTTTAATAAATTTGTTACAAGTTCAAGGGTGTGTATTGTCTAAATGATTACAAGGTCTTAATATGTGAAATGAAAAAAAAAAAATAATAATAAAACTAAAATCTACACTCAAAAAAAAAAGTTTGTAAATTTACAAGTAAAAGGTCTTGTAATTCTATTTTACTAATATTTTTGTCTTTTTACAAAAATTGTTGTATATTTAATAAAACGAAAACTACAGTTTGCTTTGTAATTTTACTATTATATGTTGGTAAATTTATTTTACAAATTTTTTAGGTAAATTTACAAAAAAGTGAATTATTTTACAAATTAAAAAAATATTACAAGGTGTTTAGTTTTTTTACACAAGAAAACTGTAATTGTACAACATAATTTTACTTGATGTTATTTAGTCTTTTTACCAAAAAAATGTTTTATTACAAACATTTTTTTTTAAGATCGTTTTCAAGGTTTTCAGTTTGAAATGTATGTATTGAAAAGTACAAAATTCCAATATAATTTTACAAAACTTATTCTATTACTAGAATTAATGTTGTTTTACAAAAAAAAATTAATTATTTAATAATAGGACACGCAAAAATATTCTAAGTTCAGATTTTTTTTTTTTTGCGTTTTGGAGTAAAAAATTTAGTTAAAAATAATTTTTTATAAATAATTTTTACACCATTTTTTTGGTAATTTGCGTTAAGTAAAATACCACAATTTTTATGTGTTTCTACAATATAATTGTTCTAGTTTTTTTGTATTTTTACCATTTTTTTTGGTGATTTTACCATATTTTTTTGGTATTTTTTTTTTAATTTGGTACCTAAAATGTCAATAGAAAGCTGCCAATTATGAAAAATCAAATTTTTCTTATTTTAACTGGTACTTAAACATCCAATCTACAATATCCAAAATTTTTTTTTTACGATTTTTTAAAAATACTTGTGAAAATAATTAAAAATTCAAAAAAAAAAAATATTTTTTGACTAATTTTTCCTGAAAATATAAGAAAATTCTTGTGTAGCCTCCTTCGCAGTTCTCATATGTTCTACTTAAGAAAAACGAAATGTCGAAAAAAAACAAAAAAGTGCAGTGTTATACATTAAAAAGTTTGTTAAAAGTGCTCAAGTGAAAAAAAATCATTTCGGGTTGTTGAAGTGCTACTCCAGCTGCCGAAGAAGGAACAAGTAAAAAAGTTAAATTCGGCCTTGCCGAATGTAGTGATACCCTCCACAATTTCAAAAAGATTATTGCAAAAAACTTTATTTAAAAGGAAATTACTTTTGAAAAAAAAAAGAAATTTTTTGAAAAAAAAATTTCCGCGAAAAAAAATTTAGGTAAAAAAAAAATCCGCGATTTTTTTCTTTTTTTGTCAAAAAATATGTCTGTACTTGTTTAAATACCATTTGGTGTTCAATTATGTTCACATATTTCAACCATAAGCCGAATTAAAGCATTTTGTATTTTTAGGTTATGTTGAATGTACTGAAATTTTTGAGGTGTTCTTACATTTTCGTTCATAACTTTTGAACCGCTGAACCGATATCACTCAAATGCAATACCAAACTTCTCGGGAGAACTTCCAATAAATATGTTAAGTTTCAGTCATCTCTGTCCAATATTTTGTCCGCGACAGCATTTTCCACAGACAGACGGACAGACGGACATCGCTAGAATGTCTTAAAATCGATCGGGCATCATGAATATATATACTTTATGGGGTCCCAAATCGATATTCCGATGAGTTACAAACGGAATGACAAACTTATATATACCCTCTTTCACTAAGTGGAGGGTATAAAAATAAGATGCACCAATGGAAAAAACCTTTAAATTTACAAAACCAATATGTAAATAAACCAATTTTTTTTGTAAATTTACAAAACAAATATGAAATTTTAAAAAACAAAATTGTATACTTACGAAAAAAGTTGTAATTTTACAGAAATGAAATAGAAAATACAAAAACAATATTGTAAATTTACAAATTTTATGGTTAAACTACTGTTTTTACGGCAAAAAAATAAGGAAAAATGGTACATATACAATAAAAATTGTAAATTTACCACTTTTTATTGTAAATATATAGTTTAATATAGTTTAACCAAATAATTTGTTAATGTACAATTTATTTTTTTCATTTTCTATTTTTCCTTGTAAAATAACAACCTTTTTCTGTAAGTTTACAATTTTGTTTTGTAAATTTACCAAATTTTTTGCAAATTTACAAAAAAATGTTCACCTCGAAGATGATATTTTACAAAAAAAAATTGTAAATTTACATTTTCTTTTGTTAAATCAATTTACAAATTATCCCCGTAACTTTACGGGGATTCTTGCTAGTACATATTTTACAAAACCTGCCCCGTAAAATCACGGGGATTTTATGTCATTTAACAAACTTTTTTTTTTGAGTGTACGAAGGTCGTATGGTAATTGAAATGAAATCAAATCAGTATTTATTTAATTTGAAATCAACATACATTTCACAGAACTAAACCAAGTGCGTTAAAATTCTCGTAGTCGATAGCGATCGAAATTCTACTCCAACGTGCAAATATAAAATTTTTCTTTTTGCCTAAAATTATGCTTTAATAAAAGCAGATTTTTATATCCTGTTTATGTTTTTGTGATTTCCAGTTTATGTTTTTGTGATTCAATCTTGTAAAAGTAACACGTAAAATGTTTGTATTTATCAAAGCATATTGTAAGGCATACATAAAATTATTGGCTACAAAATTTCAATTAAATCTATTGATCAACAAAATTTAAATGAGTCAATTATTGTTTTGATCAACATTTTTGTTATTTTCCAGATTTTTTTCGCTTTAATTTATTTGAAAACATTAATTCAAAAACATACTTTATACTAGGGTTTTGCTTTTTTTTATCGTCGGCAACATATTGGAAAGCAAAAGATATGAATTTCACCATAATTTTTCCATAAGCTTGAAATTCATTTGTTAAATCAATCATTATTTTAATTGACTTGAAATAAAAAATTGATTAAATTTTTGATCAAAATCAAAAAAAAATATTAATTGAAATAAAAATCAATTAATCACCTACAATTTGATGATTGATATAACAGTTATCTTTATCGGAGGAGTTTCAATTAAAAAATTAATTGAATCAGCGTTTTTATTGATTGACTTTCGTTTTCAATTCTTTCTGTGTATGCTTTAGATTGAAATATGTTATATAAACAATTTTTATTGAGTATAAAATTAATATTTATTAATTTTATTCTATGGGTATAAAGTTTTAAAATTGTATTACTCTGGAACGGTAGGAGCAAATTCAAAATTTTTTTTTCTAAATTTTTAAGAATTAAATTATCTTTCAAACTGTATTATTACTTTATAAAACTTTCATACAAATTTTCAAAGTTACAAAGCGATATTTACAAAATTGATAGAAAATTTAAGAACAAAATTATTATATATTACCCAAATGAGCAGAAGCATTGCCAAAACTTATAGTTTATGCAAAAAAAAAAAAAAATAATATTTTTCTTTAAAAATATTACCACAATAGTGAAGAAGGTTGTGGTTATTGATGAATTTATGAAGGAAATTAAAAAAACGGCCGAAACCAACGATTGTAGGACAAGAGTCGGCTTGTGTGACCTCTAAAACTATTCAGAAAAATCTCAAAAAAATCTGAAAAATACCTTACCCTAAAGCTTCCAAATTATGCTTGTAAAATAAAAAAATTAAAAAAAATATATATTTTTTGAGATGCCCTATTGAAGGTATTAGGTGAAAATTAGAATTTTCGCAATAACTGGAAAACAGGATCAGCTAGGATTTTCGTGTTAACGGTTTTTAAAGGTCTAAATAAAGAGGAATGAAATGGCATTAGCAGATTTCGTAACCATTTTTACTAAACCTAAATTTGCTTAAAGAGGGGTGTGTGTGATTACCGTAGAATATATTCTAGAATCTATCGTAATAGGAATCTCTTTCAAAAAATGTTTCTGGGTACTTAATGCAATTTTTTATAGAAAACAACACAGGGATTTTTTGCAAGATACTTCAGGTTGTAAGAACTTTTTGCTAAGGAGTTTTTATCAGAGTTTCTCTGTAGATATTTCGAAAAAAAAATTCTAAATACCCGTAGATAGTTCCCAAACTTAAAAAAACCTTGTCAAATTACTAGTACAAGTCTCATTACATCGTCCGACAAAAAGACAAAAATTTCGTTACATACGAAGTGGATAGTAAATGTTTTAAACTAGAGAATAAATATAGTAAAACTGCATTTACAGTTTTTCATTTCCTGATCCTGTTTCCTTTCAAAAGGACTTCAAAGTTTAAGAGAATTAATTTTTGTAAAATATTTTTTTTATATATTTGTACTTGTTCTAGGATGCCACTATTGATAGCAAATTGAAGAAGAGGATTTCCGGTAATTTTCCCATTTTATTATTTTGACAAATTAGGAAAAAGTAGGAAAGTAATGTCCTTTTTCAAAATTTAATAAATTTTTGAGAGTACATTATTTATTTCATTTTTCTTGATATGGAAAAATAAAAAAATGTAGAAATTAGCGAAGATTCTTCTCTTTCATTTGCAATCAAGAGTGACATTATAAGACAAGTACAAATATTTTACAAAATGTCATCCTTTAAAAAATTGAAGTCCTTTTAAAAGAAATCAGGATCACGAAATGAAAAACTGTAAATGCAGTTTTACTACATTTAATCTCTACATTCAGATGTATATCATCCGGTTGATGTTTAATATTGGCTGTCGGACGGTGTTATCCCATTTTACCAATATTTTACAGTTTTCCTTGTATTTTAACAATAAATTTTCGATTGAAATTTAATTTTTTTTTTTGTAATTTTACAATTTTTTTGTTATTTTACAAATCTTTAAGGTAATTTTACAAAAAAGCAAATCTATTAAATTCCTTGTAAGTTTTATTGCGCCACAAAAGTTGTAAATTTACAATTTTATTGGTAAAAAGCTTAAAAAAATGCAAAAAAGCTCGTAATTTGTACTAGGAATTCTCTTAAAATAGAATTCCTTGTAGGTTTTATTGCGTCAAAAAAAGTTGTAAATTTACAATTTTATTAGAAAAAAGCCTATAAAATTACAAAATTATTTGTAACCAGCTTGTAAAATTAATAGGAATTCTCGTCAAATACCAGGTAGCTAAAAATAACAATAACAAGCTTTTTTTTGTCATTTTACATGTTTTTTTTGAGTGTAGGTAACAATAAAAAAAATATAAACTTAAAAGAAGGAAAACATGGCAATGGCAATTATTATCAATTTTCCTTTAATTTATGTAAATTTCCCATTTTTATACCCTCCACTCTAATGATAGAGGGTATATATAAGTTTGTCATTCCGTTTGTAACACATCGAAATATTGGTCTAGGACCCCATAAAGTATATATATTCATGATCCTCGATCGATTTTAAGCGATCTAGCGATGTCCGTCCGTCCGTCTGTCTGTCTGTCCGTCCGTAGAAAACACGCTAACTTTTGAAAGACTTTACAGAGGCTACTGAAGTTTGGCATATATGTTGGTCATTTTCCTAGTCAGGTTGGTATTGCAATCCAGCCAAATCGGTCCAGTGGTTCAAAAGTTATGAGCAAAAGAGTAAATTTCGGCAAGGGTTTTTCGCGAATTTACGAGATAAAAAACACGATAACTTTCGAAAGACAATAATGAGACTGCTGAAGCGTGGCGTGTATCTTTGGCGTTCCTCAGGTCTATTTGGTATTGAATTTCAGCTCAATCGGTAAAATGCCACTTGGTAAACAAGTTTTAAAGGCATTGGTGGTAACTTAGCAATGCTTTTCAAACTAGATTAGTTTTAAAGCAATGCTTTTTAAACTTGTTTAGTTTTAAAAGCATTGGTAACTTAAAAATTACACTCGAAAAAAATTTTACACTCAAAAAAAATTTAGTTTTTTTTTTACAAAACTGTCAGAAATATTTTTACAGTAAAAAACATTACACTCGAAAAAAGTTTTACACTCAAAAAAAAAAAAATAATAATTTTTCTTTTTTAAATGACAAAAAAAAAGTTTTTTACTAAAAAAAAAATATTTCTAATCAAAATTGTTAATTTCTTCCAAGTTAAAATGTACTAAAAAGGCATTGTGGAGGGTATTCACAGATTCGGCAAAGTTAACTTTTCTACTTGTTTAGTTAATTTTTTTTTTGTTGAGTGTAAATATTTTCTGTTTTCAAGCTTTAATATATGGCCACAAATTAATTTATGTTAAGTACTTCAATATTTTCTAGACCATGCCAGATATTAGATAACATCCCTCGTATTTTATGTTTAAATAACAAATATTTGCAAAACTTAATATACCGTAGAATAAAGCTTTATTAACATTATTATCCTGTATGGTGAAGGCAACAAAAACTGCCCCGCTAAAGAAAAAGTGAGAGTTTATGTATGCTACACTAAAAAAAACTTGAAAAATTTGTTTGACAAAAATTCCTAGTAATTTTACAAGCTTTTTACCAATAATTTTGTAATTTTACAAGGTTTTTACCAATAAAATTGTAAATTTACAAATTTTTTGTCACGATAAAATTTACAAGGTTTCGTAACTTAAATAGATTTTTTGCTACCTCCTATTTTACGAGAATTCCTAGTAATTTGACAAGCTTTTTTCCAACAATTTTGTAATTTTACAAGCTTTTTACCAATAAAATTGTAAATTTACAGTTTTTTTGGCGCAATAAAAATTACAAGGAATTCTCGTGAATTAACCAGATTTTTTTTGTAAAATTATCTTGGAAATTTTTGAAATTACAAAAAAATAAATGAAAAATTACAAAAAAAAAATCTAATTTCGATCCAAATTTGTTTGTTAAAAAACAAGGAAAACTGTAAAACATTGGTAAAATGGGATTACGAGACTTTTCCTAGTAATTTGACTTGTTTTTTTTTGTGTGTAAAGGCCAATTGTCACGATAAGATTTTCTGAACTATTTATAAAAAACTAAGATTTTTTTAGTGCATATATATTGGGGTCTTCATCATAGACTCGGGGATCTTGAATACGCTGACGACGCGGTTCTTTTAACCAACACTCACTCAGACATTAAATTAGGTTTAAAAATAAACATCCGAAAAACCAAGGCTATGAGGATTAATACAAGCAATGCTACGCCTTTTGTTATTAGTGGACAACAGATAGCTGATGTAGAAGAATTCGAGTATCTGGGTAGTGTTTTAACGACAGATGGTGGTGCCTATGTAGATATATGCAATCGAATAAGAAAAGCACAAAGGGCATATGGATCTCTTAGAAATATATGGATGTCAGAAACAATAGCTCTACAAACAAAAATTAAAATATTTAACGCATGTGTCAAATCAGTATTACTCTACGGGTCGGAGACATGGCTAACGACTGTTGCCATAATTAATAAGCTGCAATCTTTTATTAATAGATGCCTACGGTCCATTTTAAAAATATGGTGGCCACGTACTATCTCCAATCAAAGATTATGGACTATTACTCATCAAAAAAGTATACACAATGAGATCATCAAAAGAAAATACGGTTGGCTCGGTCATACTCTAAGAAAGGACGTAAACGAAATATCACACTCTGCTCTTCAATGGAACCCACAAGGTCACCGATCCAGAGGGAGACCAAGAAATACGTGGCGTAGGACAATTAATTCTGAAACTGACAAATCAATAGACCAGTTAAGATATATAGCAAGAAATAGAACTGAATGGAAATCCTTTGTAAATAGACTAAGTTTATAATTTATTAAATAAAATATGAACATGTCATAATAATAAATCTATATATATAAAAATGGATGTGTGTATGTATGTATGTATGTGTGTATGTATGTTCCGTATGGACTCGAAAACGACTGGACCGATCTTGATGAAATTTTCAGGTAATATTCAGAATAGCCTGGGGAGTAACACTGTCAAGTCGGATTTTTGATTTTTTGTCTGTGGGCGGAGGGGCGTGGCAAAATCTAATTTTTACATTGCACCAATAATGACATCTATATATAACAAAAACGGATGGACCCATTTTGATGAAATTTAAACCAAAGATAGTACTAACCGAGTACTAACTATATGCCAAATTAGAGCGTGATCGGACAAATGAGCGTAAAATGCCATGCATATTTGTCTGTGGGCGGAGGAGTGGGAAAAATCGAATTTTTACATGGCACCACTAATGACATCTATATATAAAAAACAGATGGACCGATTTTGATGAAATTTAAACCAACGACAGTACTACCCGAGTACTAACTTTATACCAAATTTAAGCGTGATCGGACAAATGGGCGTAAAATGCTATGTCCCTTTCTATTGAATTAAATGTTATTTCTGCATGCTCCGCAATAACGCAAAAACCGTTGATTCGATTTTAATTAACTTTTCAGCAATGATAGTGTCAATCGAGTGCGGCACTATAGGCCATGTTATACTACGATTGGAAAAAGGGGCGTAAAATGCCACTCCCCTTTTTACTATACTGGACGTTGTCTGCCTGTTTCGCAATCACGCAAAAACAGCTGAACCGATTCTCTTGATATTTTCACTACACACAATGCTAACCAAGTGCAAATGTAGGATATAAGATCATTATTGGAAAAAGGGATCAAAATTGCAACGCCCTTTGTACTATACTGACCACGATTGAACAAAGAGGCATAAATTGCCACGCCACTTTGTTTTACACTAAACGTTGTATCTGCCTGTTTTGAAATCACGCAAAAACGTATAAGCCGAATCTGTCACTACTGATAGAACTAACCGAGCGGGAACTGTAGGTCATATGTAGAGCGCGATTCGGCAAAAGGGTGTAATATGTCACTCCCGTTTTTCATAAATAAAAAGTTATTTCCTCCTCTTTCGCAATCACACAAAAACGGCAAAACTGATGTCAATGAAATTTGCAGCACAGATAGTAGTAATCGAGGATGCAGCATGGAACTTTAGACTATCACGATTTGATAAAAAATGCGTTAAATGACATGCCTCTTTGTACTATAATTAACGTTATGTCTGTCTGTTTCGAAATCACGCAAAAACGGCTGAACCGATTCTGTTGAGATTTCTCTATAGATAGTGCTAACCAAGGGTGGAACCAAAGGTTACTAGCTGGACCCAGACCCGTGCTTTAGTTTTGTCCGACACTATATTTAAATAAAGATGCAATATAAAACAGTTTTTTTCTAAGGGCCAGCAACGCGGACCGGGTATAGCTAGTAATATATATAGGCAAAGATAAAAAACAAATATTTTTCTTTAAAAAGTGTCGAGAATTATAGGTAGGTAATATAAATTTTTCCTTCAATCCTAAAAGTATGTACTCTTGTTTACATGAAGCATCGCAATTCATTCTATGCAGTCTTATGGTTACAAATGGTCCTAAAGACGAAGACTGATTATGCTGTAGAGCAAAAACTGATGACATCAAATTTTGAGGGTCCCAATGCTTTTCGGAATCTTTCGAGGTCGTTTAAAGGAGCTGGTCACCAAACTGGACAGCCTTTTGGTTGTAGAATTGAACCTATATAGGCAAGTTATTTTGTTTATGGTGTCTTAGATGGGGGTAATTTATGGGGTCCCAAACTGATATTTCAATGAATGACAAACTTATGTAATACATAGAGGTGAGGCATACATATTATGTACGATAAGATTTCCTAAATTATTTTGGAAAGTATTTGTATATATAGAGACAAAAAATCATATATTTTACTTTAAAAAGTTTTAATGTTTTCCATTTTTTTAAGTAAAAAAAAGTTTTCTTATAGCACTGAGTCGAATGGTTTTCGACATTTTTAGAAACATTTCTAATAATTTTGAAAATTATACGTAATATAACTTTTTTCTTTAATCCTAAAAGTATGCACTCCTGTTTTCCACAAAACATCCAAAACCGTTTTATTCAGTCTTATCGTGACAATTTAAGTAGAGCATATCGAGGGCCTATATTCAAAACCCTCTATCTTAAAAAACACAACTTTTCAGGAGAGCCAAAAAACTGTTTATTTCGCGTATTGTTAGAGTAATTAAAATTCGATATTCTACAATATTTTTATAAATCAACTACTGAGTCTCACATATAATTCGTTTTAAAATTTTGAACTATTGGGGATATTATGAATGATAGAGGGTTTTGTTTCTCAAAAATATTAAGTACATGAATGAAAATGCTCAGATAGAGGGTTTTGCATTTTAATAAAAATGAATTATTATGATTTCATTTACGACATCGGTAAATTTTTAACGTGATTTATTAATGATAACGGCTTATAAAGAGTACCTAAATCGCGGTTTTGGTCCACAGATGCTGATTTTTTGAGAAAAAAAATATTTTTTACCGAATTCATCTTAAAAGAAGACAAACTGTTGAGTATGTTATGCAAAAAATAGTAAAAAATTAAAAACGCGATTTTGGTCCATAGATGCTGATCAGCATCGCGATTTTTAAGAATAAAATTTTTGTTTCATAATGTACACAAGACATCCAAATTTTCAGCCTTATTTTTCAAAAAAGTCAAACAAGAATTTTGAGAAAAAATTAGCAACAGTGTACTAAAATTGTGATTCTGGAAATTTGTTGACAAATTCATATTCAGCATGCAAAAATTAGTATGAAAACATGTAATGCATGATGAAATTATTAAAAAAAATATTTATAAACTAATTATTTGCTTGCATTCAGAAAAATTAATTGTGTAAGAGATAGAGAAAACCAAAAATGCAAATAAAATAGCAAAAAAAAATATTTTTGTTCTGAATTTTACACCATAGATGAGGGCCGTTTTACTGAAAATTTTGCCATAAAAATGTCATTTTCGTGAAAATGGAAGATAGAGGGTTTTGAATATAGGCCCTCGATATAGAAAAGCGTTATAAAGTCTTGGTATTCCAATTTATGTTCCGGTTTATGTGGGGAGCGTTTAATAGGAAATGTCCCATATTTAGTTAACAAATGATCTTGTTTGGGTGTATGTGTTTTTATGTAGTTTATGCATATTTATATTTATTACACCTGTTCCTAATTTGTTTGCAATTTATTAACTCTGCTGATGAAAATAATAATGATGTTGTCTTATATTTTTGTTAAATGTAGGACACATTTTTCTGCAAAACTTTACACAGAAAGAATTGAAAACGAAAGTCAATCAACAAAAATAATATAATATTTTAATTGAAACTCCTCCGATAAAGAAAATTGTTATATCAATCATCAAATTGTAGGTGATTAATTGATTTTTATTTCAATTAATCATTTTTTCGATTTTGATCAAAAATTTGATTGATTTTTTATTTAAAGTCAATTAAAATAATTATTGATTTAACAAATGAATTTCACGATTATGGAAAAATTATGAAGAAATTTAATTTTTTGCTTTCCAATATGTTGCCGACAATAAAAAAAAGTAAAACCGTAGTAAAAAGTATATTTTTGAATTAATGTATTTAAATAAATTGAAGCGAAAAAAAATCTGGTATGTTTAAAATTTGTAATTTGATAGTTAAAGCAAATAACAAAAATGTTGATCAAAACAATAATTGACTCATTTAAATTTTGTTGATCAATAGATGTAATTGAAATTTTTTAGCCAATAATTTTTTGTGTGTATAGCAGATGTGTACTTTGTAACTAAGGTTCGTATAAGTAAATATTTAATTAAAAACATTTTTTTTGTTTAGGGTTTTTGTATTAAAAATTTAATTTTATGTCACTTTTCCTAAAATAAAAGTTAACTCTTTAAACCTTCAACACTTTCTTTATTTTTTTTTTAAATAATATCTTAAGATCTGATGAATTCTAAAATGTAATATAACAAATTCCAACAATTTTAATAATTCCCAGCAAAACTTAGATTACCAAATAAGGTATAAAATAAGGTATATGATCTCTTATTTTATACATTGCAGCATTGATGATTTTAACAGGCAATGAGACTCAAAGTAATGCATCCACATTATCACATAGAATACCAGTAAGGTATAAAATAAGTCATAAATTTATAACGAAGAATACCAGTAAGGTGTAAAATATATGATATTTTATAGGTTACGAGTAAGGTAATATATAAGGTGTTACGAGTAGTGAAAAAGTAATTTTGTATTAAATTTACTCACGTGATTGTAAGTGAGTGTAAGTAGATATAATATGCTAGTGAGTGTGTGTCGTTAGAAATTTCTTGTCGTGAGCCCATCTCTAGTTTAAACTTATGCCTTTTTTTATAAAATAATTATTTTTTATGTTATTGTAATGCATTATGCATTTAATTCTAAATAATGCATTATTTCAAACTTCTAAATAATACATAATGTAACCAAATATAAATCATCCATGATATAATGTTTAGAAATAATAAATATGAAACACATTTTTCCGATAATCATGCATTACGTAGCAAATTATTAGTAATGCCTTATTTTTCACTTTAAAATAATACGTTGTGGAACAAATATTTGGTAAGACATCCTAAAATAATGCTACAAATAAGGTATATACATTACCTGGTAATGTGTTATATAATCACTACCCATTACCAAAGTTTTGCTGGGTTTTGTAGATTTTTCCATGAGATAAAATAGCAATAAAAAAGCCACAAATATTTTATGACATGATGGTAGCTAAAAATGTAAAATAAGAAAAAAACAATTAAGATTATCATCAATATTAATTTTTTTGATAAATATTTTTATCTGCAAAAAAATAACACAGTTCAAAATAACACTGGGCAAAAATCAGTGGTTCTAATGCGAAATGAAAGTAGACTAAAGGACAATTACACTGTGCTACAGTGAAAAAAATACTTCTGATGTGACATAGTATAGGTTTTTGGCTTTGTCGAGTAGATGTTAAAAATGTCCATCAAACTTGCCAGACCCCTTAAAATTTTAGAGTTATTGTCAAAAAAAACGTTTTTTGAGACTTTTCTCGCTAAAACTTGTGTAATTCAGAAAGTTTCAACCGATTTTCAGTTTTTGAACTGTTTTGGATAGAAGAAGGATATGGTTTTCCATGTGACTAAATAAGTTTACACATATAAGAAAGATATCTAATGATTTTTTCTATAATATCTATTTTTTGTTATTTTTTTGAACATTTTTCAAGTTTATCGATTTTATTTTGCTATAGTTCGTTCAACAACCTTTATATTTATAAACGTATTCTTAAAGAAAACTTAATTCTGAATACGATGAGTTTGACCCTAAAAAAAATCGGATAACAATAGATAGAGTTGTGATAATTTTTCTAAAAAATAAAATTAAGATTTTGCTGGAAATCGCCCTTCAGATAACCCAGGCAAAAAAAAATTAATTTATCATAAGTGGTCATGTATAATATTTTTAAATGTTTTTGGCGCGCTGAATCCGAATTTGGCTTTAAAATTTAAAAAGAGCTTTATCGTCAGGTTTTTGAGATATTTAACATAAATTGATATATCAAAAACTTAATGAGATAGAGCAATTTCAAGGTAAAATGCGAATTCAGGGGGCCAAATCATTATGTTTTTATTTTTTTTTGTCTGGGCTGTCTGAACGACGATTTCATGCAGAATCTTAATTTTCTTTTTTAGAAAAATTATCACAACTCTGTCAATTGTTGTCCAATTTTTTCAGCATGAATCTCATCGTATTCAGAATTAAATTTTCTTTAAGAATACGTTTATATATATAAAGGTTGTTAAACGAAATTTGAGGGTGTCTGGCAAGTTCGACGGCCATTTTTGTGTTATTCTCGACAAGACCTACTACCTTAACTAACTCATTTGAAAAGTAAATTCGATTTGTTTATTTTTTGTAGCACAGTGTTATTATATAAAGTCATGCAATATCACCACTCAAAGAGCTTTCTCTGGTTGAAATTCTGATAAGCAATTTTAGTAGTCCCCAGTTGGTAAAAAATCACCCTTGACATACTGCTGACTTTCCCCTTATTAAATAGATTACTATTTTTGTAAAGTTTTCTTTAGTTTTTTATACCCTCCAACCACAGTATGGGGGTATACTCACTTTGTCATTCCGTTTGTAACGCATAGAAATATCGGTCGGGGACCCCATAAAGTATATATATTATTAATCTATGATCGATTATAAGTCATTCTATGAATGTCCGTCTGTATAAAGCACGATTCAGTCCAAAATAATAGAGCTAGACTCCTGAAAATTGGCACGAATATGTCTCATAGTCATAGGCCGGTTAAGTTCGGAAATGGGTAAAATCGGATAAGGGGCAGAAAAGTTCCCCCTTAAAGAACTTAAAAAACTTGTATAAAAATGCCATTTTTTACAGTTTTTTTTGCATTTTTGTTAAACAAATGAAACCTTTTTATGTCAGAAAGTGTTAAAGGGCATACACTTAGACCAAGGGGGCTACAAAATATTGTTTTTTTTGCCCCGCCCCCTTTGTGGGCGTGGATTAAAAAAAACATAAAAGTTATGAGAAAATGGTATAACTAAAGTTCAAAAAGCATAATAAATAATTTAGTAAACATTTATCGCGTTGGGGAAGGTATCCCCCAGCACCCTCACAGAGCCCTCTCCCCAAAAACGCCTCTAAAATATTTTTTTTTATGTATTTTAACAAGTTGGAGGGTATCAAAGATTCGGCACAGCCGAATTTAACACTCTCATTTGTTTTTTATAATTTTCTAAAAAAAGTAAAGTTTTATGTTTTAACAGTGTTTAAACAGAAAAAAGTAAATTCTATTGTTAATTTAAGAATGAAAAAAAGTTTATAAAATTAAATTTTAAATTCCCGGTGAAAAATGGTACAAATATGATCATATATGCGTTCATACAGCGTCATGTATGTCCATATATGTAGCATATATGAATATATATGGCACTGTATGAAGTCATATATGATCATATTTGCAACATATATGCCCATATACGTAAAATGAGGGCATATGAACATATATGACATATATGCTCCATATATGTCCACATATGTCATATATGGGCATATGCCCTCATTTTAAGTATATGGACATATATGTTGCAAATATGATCATATATGACTGCATACAATTTCATATATGACCATATATGCTCATATATTTACATATATGCATCCATATATTTACATATATGTATCCATATATGCTCATTTTTCACCGGGTTATACAAAGAAAATATTATGTTTTTTTAAGAAAATCCGTTGAAAATTGTAAAAGTTACATGAATTTGAGTAAAACTGCAGAAATTCAGTTTTTATACATCTGTAGTTAATAAATTGTTGCGCCATTTTATAAATTTTGAAAACTTGTTCGATTCCCGATTTTTAACATTTATGTGCCACACTCAAAAAAAAAACCTTGTCAAATTACTAGAAAAAGTCTCGTAATTCCATTTTACTAATATTTGACAGTTTTATTTGTTTTGTAACAAATAATTTTCGATCGAAATTTATTTTTTTTTTTTGTAATTTTACAGTTTTTCTTGTAATTTTACAAAAAAAATATAGTAAATAAATCTAGTAAATTTTACAAAAAAAATCTAATAAATTACGAGAATTTCTTGTAAATTTTATTTCGACAAAAAAGTTGTAAATTTACAATTTTATTGGTAAAAATCTTGAAAAATTACAAAAAGCTCGTAATTTTTACTAGGAATTCTCGTAAAATAGGAGGTAGCAAAAAATCTAGTAAAATCACAAAACCTCCTTGTAAGTTTTATTGCGTCAAAAAAATTTTAAATTTACAATTTTTTTTGGTAAAAAGCTTGTAAAATTACAAGTCACTTTTCCTGCAGAATATATCTAAGAAACGAATTCAAAAAATATTCCAGACCGTAGCTTTTAAAGTTTGATAAATTTATATGACACATGTGTACAACAATTTATCAATGTAATTAAAAACATTTATCACATAAACTTTTAAAAATTCCTTAATGACCACAAAACCAAATACAACTTAAGTTATAAAATTAATTATGTAAATGCTTTTTCATTTTACCATTCCAAATACAATAGAAACATTTATTGTAAAATATTTTTACAGGAATTGTTGATATTACTTATCAAAAACACACATACCCAAGCAGACACGTTTAACTAAAAACACACACAAACATCGCTTACGCATCCCAGTTGGCCAAGTCTTTAAGACATCTTATTTTTTTAAATTAATTTTGGTTACCCGAGTACACTAAAAAAACTTGTAAAATTAAAAGAAAAGTTTGTAAATTTTTTTTTGTTACCTCCTATTTAACAATTATTCTTTGTTATTTTACAAGCTTTTTACCAATAATTTTGCAATTTTACATTGTAATTTTTTTGACGCGATAAAACTTACACGAAGGATTTGTGGATTTACCAGATTTTTTGCTACCTCCTATTTTACTAGAGTTCCAAGTAACAATTACGACCTTTTTTGTAATTTTACAAGATTTTTACAAATAAAATTGTAAATTAACAACTTTTTTGGCGAAATAAAATTCACAAGGAATTCTTGTAAATTTACTATTTTTTTTTTTTGTAAAATACCTTGAAAATTTTTAAAATTACAAGAAAAACTGTAAAATTACAAAAAAAATTTTAATTTCGATCAAAAATTATTTGTTAAAAAACAACGAAATTTGTCAAATATTGTTTAAATTGGATTACGAGACTAATTTTTAGTAATTTGACAAGTTTTTGTTTTGAGTGTACCACAAGATCACAGACCATATGGACAATGTCATTAGACAAGCAACAAGCATGATTTATTTTTGGTACTTTCAATATGGTGTAGGGCTGCCAATACCGAATTCTGTAATACCGAATTCATCGAAATTCGAGGCCTTTTTCCAAATTCGAAATATCGAATTTTAGTCAATTTCGATTTCGATATTGCACACAACTTTTTTTTTAATTTAATTAAAATTTATATGATGATTTCCAAAAAAAAAATATCTAAAAAAATAGTTTACATGTTGTGAGTTTATTGTGAAATTTCCTTAGTTGCCAAATAAAGTATGATTTCGACATACTTATTACATCGTCCGACAGACAATATGAACATGAACCGGAAAATATATGTCTAAATATAGAGAACAAATGGAGTAAAACTGCTTTTACAGATTTTCATTTTGTGATCCTGATTCCTTTTAAAAGGACTTCAATGTTTTAAAGGGTTAAATTTTGTAAAATATTTGTACTTTTCTTATATTTTTTTTATTGACCAACACTCAGGCGATGCCCCCTATACATTCATTGCATTGTGTTGAAATCAGGAAATATAGGTATGGGAAGGAGGAAAGAGGGAGTAGTATTTGTTAATATTTGACTTGAATTTGAAGATGTTAAAAGTGTCGGAAAAGACATAAGCGGGAAGTCTGTTCCACATACGAATTGTTCGGCCAAAGAAAGAATTTTCTCTATAG
The DNA here is from genome assembly GCA_963921195.1 of Pegoplata infirma. Taxonomy (NCBI): domain Eukaryota; kingdom Metazoa; phylum Arthropoda; class Insecta; order Diptera; family Anthomyiidae; genus Pegoplata; species Pegoplata infirma. The sequence goes on from CAWUER010000021.1 coordinate 102,534, forward strand.
TGAGTTGTGCGCTCAGCTGACCAATCCACGACGAACGGGTGAGCTCTATTTGAGAGGCGCGTATTACGACCAAATACACGTCTATTCGGAATGAGTTCACCTATCTCATCAGAACACTCTCCGTGGAAGTATCGATAGAATAAAGACACACAACCCACACTCCTACGATGCTCTAGGGAGTTGATCGAATTAGATATTCGATCGTCCCCTATAAGTATAAGTGTCATTTTCTGTACTCGTTCAAGTAGTTCCAATGAAGATATTGAAGCACCTGCCCATACATTGGAATTGTATTCCATTTTGGGACGGATATGAGTAGTATAGACAGTCAAGAGATCAGATGGTGTGAAGTATCTTTTCTACAACGTTTCAAAAACCCTAAACATTTAAAAGCGTCTTTCGTTACTTCAAAAATGTGCTTATTCCAACGGACATCACACTGTATTTTCATGTCCAGAACGTCAGGAGCTTCCGATTCATCAATAATCGTAGTACCAATAGATAAATTAGAAGTTTCCGCACCACGAATACGTTTGTGTGTTACAGTACAGCATTGAGTCTTCCGTGCATTAAAATCGACCCTATTCTCCAGACCCCATAAACAGATTCTCGATAGGTCAAGGTTAAGAGAGTTATCCATATGCTGCCTCATAAGTCTAACTTCGGATTGACTCGGTCTATGGTCAAAAGAATAAGAGTGACAGATATTGCTGTCATCCGCAAAAGAATAAATAGGGTTTACAGTAAAGGATGGAGAAAGAACAGAACCCTGTGGTACACCTGCGTTTAAAATGAAGTTCCTAGAGGAGAACCCATCTACAACAACACGGATAGAACGTTAACTTAGAAAGCTTGCGATAATAAAACGAGAAAAATTATCACCTACCCCAAATGCTCTTATCTTCGAGATGAGTGCATGGTGCCAAATTCGATCGAATGCCTTGGAAATGTCTAGAGCGATAACCTTACTTTTACAAGGCGGTGGATCTGCTCCACTGCTCAGAGAGAAACGCCATTAGATCACCTGTAGAACGGCCCTTACGGAAACCATACTTTATCAAATATATATTTTGTTAAAAATTTTAAATAATATTTACGGATAAAGTGTTCAAAAGGACATTACTTACCTCCTTTTTTCAAAATTATAAAATGGGAAAATTAACAGATATCCTCCTCGTTCATTTGAAATCACTACTGACATCCTAGGATAAGCACAAATATTAAAAAAATAATTTACAAAACTTTAATCTTCTAAAACTTTGAAGTCCTTTCAAAAGGGAACAGGATCACGAAATTAAAATCTGTAAATGTAGTTGTACTAAATTTAGTCTCTAGTTTTAAATGTATATGATCTAGTTCGTGGTTAACGACTTTTTTATTTTTGTCGGGCGGTGTTACAATACAACTCTGATTTTTAAACATAAAAGTTATTGTTACTCAAAGTGATTTATACGACAAAAAAGTTATTTTGGTGTGTTTATGAAATTTTGTTTCTCAATAAAAAAGCAAACAATTTATTGAAACAATTTTATAAAATGAATTTATTTATTACAAATTTTATTTCAATAACACAGCCCCACAAAAAAATTTTATGACCCAGAAAGTAGAAACAATAATCCTTATATAAAAAATTGTTGTTGAAAATTTTATTTAATAAAAATATGTTAATATTTAGTATCCTTCACGGTGAGCCTCAGCGATGTTCAGGTTGAACTTTAGTGTCGACGAAAAGTGTAAGCGCAGTTCGATTTCTACATGAATAAATGTCACAAAACTGTTAACAGCGAAATCGTAGCTGATCGCATTCGCGAGATATCGCGAAATTAGTGTTTTTGTATTTTCTAAAATTTTAACAATGAAGTTTTTTAAATATCTTCAAAAACTGGGTATGCAGTTTTAATTGTATTTATTTATATGTCACAACACAGTTAACAGCGAAATCATATCTTCTCAATTTCGCGAGAAATCGCGAAATTACTTTTTTGCTGTTTTTATTTTTGTTTTTATCTTCATATATGATTTTTTAAAATTTCATAAAAACATGGTATGCAGTTTTACTTGTGGTTGATCAAAGGTCACACAGCTGTTGACATCAAAATTGTAGATGCTAAATTTCGCGAGATATCGCGTAATTATATATATATATATTTTTTTTTTATTATATTTTAAACCCGGTTCTTTAGAAATGATAAAAAAAAGTGGTAAGCAGTTTGATTTGAACATGCTGGAAGAAATTAAAACTGCCCCCAAAAAAATTATAGCTGCTCACTTTCGCGAGAAATAGCGAAAAACAGCTTTTTGGGGGTATTTCTTGTTTTGATTAATAAAAGAAGTTTCTTTAACATTGTTGAAAAACACGAAATGCAGTTTGACTTGCTATTGATCAAAGTTCATAAGGCTGTTAACATTTAAATTCTAGCTGCTTAATTCTTCGAGATATCGCAAAAAAACTCGCTTATCTACTATTTATTCATTAATTTGTGTTATTTGTGGTCTGTAAAAACATATACTTCAATTAACGACAAAAATGTGGTATGCAGTTTGAATTCGAGGTTATTAGAGGTGACAAAACTGCAAGCATAAAAATTATAGACGATCAATTTCCCGAGAAATCGCAAAATTACTGTACGAGCTTTTATAATAAATTACTTTTTTTTCTTTGTTATCAAAAAAAAAACTAAAATTTATGTAACGACAAGTATATGGTATGCAGTTTAAGCTGCCCGTAACTGAAGGTGGTAAAACTGCTGAAATCTATATATTGACGCTAATTTTCGCGAAAAATCGCGAAAAATTTTTAAATTTTTTTTTCATTTATTTTGTATTGTGATATTATTAATTATATTAACTTTGCGATTCCTTAAAGAATTGACCACATAGGACTTTTGTATTAGCAGTTTAATGTCTTTTTATCATGAACAAATAAAAATGCATACCACGTTTTTACACCATTTCAAAAGAACATGCAAAATTGAAAAATAAAAAAAAAAAAAATATATATAAATAATTCCGCGATATCTTGCGACAGTGTACACCTACAACTTTGATGTCAACACCCTTATGACCTTCGATCACGTACACATTAAAGTGCATATCAGCTTTCCACAACATTTGAAAAAAACCTAGAAAAAGTTGAAAAACAAAAATTGACAAAAAAGATAGGATTTCGATGTTTACTGTTTTGTGACCTTAAAATAAGTACAATGAAAACTGTATACTCAGTTTTTGAAAATATTTAAAAAACTTCAATATCAAAATTTTTTAAAATATAAAATCACTAATTTCGCGATATCTCGCGAATGCGATCAGCTACGATTTTGCTGAAAACAGTTTTGTGACAACTAATCATGTAGAAATCGAACTGCATTTACACTTTTCGTCGACACTAAAGTTCAACCTGAACATCGCTGAGGCTCACCGTGCCTTATAGTTGTTAGTTGTTAGGTTAGGTTAGGTTAGGTTGTAAGTGGCTGCTGACGTTTTACGTCAACACACGTAGACTCTGAGGTCCATTGTGATACCACGGGATCGTAATAGGTTTCCCTACTAGTCCCTGTCGTTAAACCAGTTTGAGCTTCTTATGAAACTCCTTAGATGTTGAATTTTGACATCCGACAAATCAGAAAGATCGTACAGCTCCCTAGATCCCAGTGAAGCAAGTCGTTGACCAGAAAGTGCCGGGCAATGGCAAATAAAGTGTTCGATAGTTTCCAACTCCTCTTCATCCATGCAACTTCGGCAAAAGTCATTCGACGGCACATTTAACCGCTCTGCGTGCTTCCCTATAAGACAGTGTCCGGTAATTATAGAAACCACCGTCGAAATCTCTCCTCTTGGAAGCGATATCAGCTCACTTGTGCGCCCCTGATTAAGAGAAGGCCAAATCAGTCGTGTTGTCTCACACGTCCATCCATTTGCCCATCTTTGATTAGTCTCCGTCGCTGAACAAAGCCGTAGGTTTTGCTTGCAAGTTTCTAGAGGCATACCAACACATTCCAATTCTGTTGGAACCTGTAAGGTAGTTCCTAGTCTTGCAAGCTCATCGGCTTTGCAATTCCCTGGAATGTCTCTGTGCCCTGGGACCCATATGAGTCGTATGTTAAACTGCTTGGCCATCTCATTTAAAGACGTGCGGCAGTTAAGGGCAGATCTTGTTTTCAGAAACATTGAATCCAGGGACTTGACCGCGGCTTGACTGTCAGTATAGATGTTGACTGCGGTTGTAGACAAGACATTGCAGCTCAACCAGTCAGCCACTTCCTTTATTGCCAGCATCTCTGCCTGGTAAACACTGCAATGATCTGGCAATCTACGAGCCAGGCTCAATCCAAGCTCTTCCGAATAGACCCCAAAGCCCACTTGTTCGTGCAGCCTCGATCCATCTGTGTAAAAATTTATGGTAGCTCCTCTTCCCGGAGTATCCCCCATCCAAGACTCCCTGGATGGTATCATAGTGGTAAAGTGGCGCTCAAAAAGGCTCAAAGAGGGAGCACAATCCACATTTTGTGGTATTGTTATCTTTTTCAAGATCGCGCTATGGCCACAATCGCTGCTCCTCCATTGCAGCGTGCTATTAAGTCGAATTGCCGACGCAGCTGCATACTGCCTACCCAATATGTCCAAGGGCATCAGATGAAGGAGGATTTCTAATGCAGCCGTAGGTGTAGTACGAAGAGCACCAGTGATGCACATTGACGCCATTCTCTGTACCTTCGTGATAAAGACACAGTTCGCTTTTGTTTCTAAAGCAGGCCACCAGACAATGATTCCATACAGCAAAATTGGACGCACCACTGCTGTATAGATCCAATGAACGACTTGAGGGCTAAAACCCCATCGTTTTCCAATGGCCCTTTTACAGGAATACAAAGCAATCGTTGCTTTTGTCACCCGTTCCTCAATATTACGCCTGAAATTCATCTTCCTATCTAGAAATACTCCAAGATACTTGGCTCCATCTGAGAAGGCGATCTCAGTACCGTCCAGAGAAATAGGATCGAAAGCAGGAATCTTAATTTTCCTTGTAAATAAAACAAGCTCTGTTTTACTAGGATTAACTCCTAGACCACAGTCTCTTGCCCATTTAGACAGATCTTTCAGAGAACCCTGAAGAATGTCCCGCAATGTTGGCAGATGCTTCCCCTTTACCGCTATCGCGACATCGTCAGCATATGCGACAACATGACAACCACGTGCTTCTAGAGATAGTAGCATTGAATTCAGTGCCAGGTTCCAAAGAAGCGGCGAAAGAACACCTCCTTGTGGTGTGCCCCTATTGACAAATCGAGATATGACGGACGCTCCCAATTCAGACGTTATACGTCTGTTGGCAAGTAGGTTTTCCACCATTAAAACGATTTCACGCTTTACTCCCAGACCAGACAATGCCAATATTATCGATTCTGGGATGACATTATTAAAAGCCCCCTCAATATCAAGAAAGGCCACCATAGTGTACTCCTTTACCGAAAGCGATCTCTCGATGGTACCAACGAGCTCATGAAGAGCTGTTTCCGTTGATCGTCCCTTGCTGTATGCATGTTGCTTTGTCGAAAGCAACCTCGGGTCAATCACTCTACGCAAATATGAGTCTATCATTCGTTCCATTGTCTTTAACAAAAAAGAAGACAGACTAATTGGTCTGAAATCCTTCGGAGCTGTGTGGGAACTTTTCCCAGCCTTCGGGATAAATACGACTCTGGTATCCCTCCATTTTAAAGGAATATACGACCAGTTGATGCATGCTGTGTATAGATTATACAGCAACGGGGCTATATAGTCCGACACTTGCTGCAACTCAGCCGGGATTATACCATCAGGTCCCGGGGATTTATAGGGCCTGAAGCTTTTTATCGCCCAGATTAATGTTGGCATATTTATTATTTCCGAAGCAATTTCAGATGCTTGGGCGTCAGAACGTTCCAAAGCTTGAAACGGCGTCATGGAATTGCCCGGAAAATGCGTGTTTAAAAGGAGATCCAGCGACTCTCCACTGGAGGAAGACCACACCCCATTAGGATCTTTCAGGTATCCCAGGGTGCAAGGAGAAGAAGCCAGAACCTTGCGCAGCCTGGATGCCTCAGAAACGTCTTCTATGTTTCCACAGAAGTTTTTCCAAGAATCACATTTTGCATTTCTGATCATCTTTTTATAACTCTTAAGTTGCAGCCTGTATGCAGACCAGTCCTCGTCCGCTCTTGAAAATTTAGCCTTATTAAAGAGCTTTCTGCAGGAATCTCTACTCGTCTGCAACTCATTTGACCACCAAGGTGGCTTTTTTTTCCCTCTAGGCTTTGCAGAAGGGCAAGACGCATCCAGGCACCTATTACAAACATTTGTTATATGGTCAACCAGACAGTCAATTTCCGCCAAACTATGCGGTTCAGATAAGGGTACTTCATCCAAAAGCAAAGAAAAAGTCTCCCTATATTTCACCCAGTTTGTTCTCCTCAGATTTCTAGAGACTGTATCAACCGGGGCACGCTCCCTGAGTAAAAACTCAATGTAGCGATGATCTGAGAAAGAATGCTCTTCCAAAACTCTCCAGTCATCAATTCTATCAGACAATGTATCTGATACAAGTGTTACGTCAAGAACCTCTTGTCGCATACTTGTAACGAAAGTTGGTTCACCACCCTTGTTACAAATATACAGGTTAGTGCTTAACAAAAACTCCAAAAGTGATTCGCCTCTATCATTTGTGTCTGTACTACCCCATATCGAATGATGTGCATTAGCATCACAACACACTACTAACTGGTGTCCCCTAGATTCAGACTCCCGAATTAGACCGACAACCTTCTCCGGGGGTATTGACCCCGGATTAGGAAAATACGCAGAGGCGAGCCAAATAGACTTCCCATGAAGCTCTAAGCTAGCCGCTGTAACGTCCATATCACTAAAAGTTGATAAAAAGAATATATTTAAGCCATTTTTTGCCAAGATGCAGGCTCTTGGTGAGCCCTCACCTTTGGCAACCACCAACTTAAACCCAGGGGTCTTCAATCCGCAAACCCTGCCACCCCGCACCCAGGGCTCTTGGATAAAAACCAAGTCAACTGCTCCTGTCGTCAGGCGCAGCAAGAGTGCAACTGAGGCTGCCTTACAGTGATGGAGGTTTATTTGTAGGAACCGCAACATCTTGTTTTATTTCCACCATCCTTTCCACCACCGTGTTATTGGCTTCATCCTCCGTGTTATCAAAGAGGTCGCATTCGTCCCCAGATTCGGTTTCGAATAAGCCAGATATATATCCCATCTGTTCTGAATCGGAGGCAACAGAACTCTCCGAATTCCTCACTGCATGGGCCTCGTCCTGAATGTCACCCATCGTGGCATCAGCTTTATCCTCCATGCCATCACAGAGGTCGCATTCGTTACCAGATTCGGTTTCAAAAATGCCAGATGCATCTCCCATCAGCCTAGGATCGGCCAGCTGAATATCAACCTTTTCCCGATTCTCCTCCTCAGCCGACTCTGCCACTGGCTTGTCTGCGTCCAAAATAGTCTTCTGGTCGCCCTTGTAGACATTGACTCTTATATGAAAAAATCCAAATCTAATAATGCCGTCAGTCCTGGCTAAAAGCGGAAGCGATTCCTCATTAACCAAGACCACTGCTTGACGACGAGCGCCCTCCATCTCACCCAATCTGGCAATTTGCCAATTCTGAGTTGGAAGGTCAGGATTGCAGACTTTTATCATCTTAAGAATCACCGCAGTGTCATTTGTAGCCATTGGGATCCATGCATGAGCTCTGGGTTGCGAGGGGATATCATGTTTTTCCACAACGTCCAGTCTGGCTCCAGGCCATAACTCTCCCACTTGGCTGATGGCAACCTTAAATACGGCTGCGGATCTTTCGTTCCCAAACGCAACGAGTTTTACTCGCCCCTGATACCAACCTGCGTTGACAGTAGTAGGGAGAAAATCAGGCATACTCTCAAGGAGCCTATAGTAGATTTCATTTAGTTTAGTTTCAACTAAACTCCACTTGTCCCTTGGAATACTACAATCCCCATTTTGCCTGTTTATCACAGCCCTAACGAAGTTACCTTTAACCACTTCACTAAAAGACTGAGTCCAGACGTTGCCGGTCACCTTAGATCTCTTAGGTAAAGGTTTCTCGTCGGGCGAGCGCAACCTTTTACCAGACTTCGATGACGAGGCCGAAACAGCGCTCTGTTTGTCAGATGCGCGCATTGCCGAAAGTTTGTCCTGTTCTTCAATGACTCCTTTCGCCCATGATAGCGACGCCCTCTCACGTTCGGAGAGCTTCGTTCCATCAAGTTGGCTTAGTCTGTTAATTATTTTCAAACAAAGCCGTCTCTGGTTGTGCCTGACCTTTGATGGTTTAAGTTTCTTTTTCTTTTTACCACCAATATTAGGCTGGGCACCCCTACCAGAACCAAGGTCGGACTTCAAGGTCGCAACCCTAAGACCAGTGCTAGAACCAGCACCAGTCGGTGAGGCAGAGCCTCGAATTAAATCGGTATCATTTGTGTCCATATTTTCATTTTCCTGGATGTGGTCATGAAAATATTACAAAAATACCTATTACGAACAATTTCAAAAAATTCAATTAATAGCACGGAGATAAATTAAAACACGTCCACACTTGTCAACAGTTGAACGATTCTTAGTTGTTAGTTGTTTATGTAAATATGTTTATTTAAAGTAAATAAATTTAAAAAAATTATTAAAAAATACTATTTTATGAATACCGAAAATACTGAAAATTTGGTATTGAAAATATACCAATATCGAAATACAGTCAAACTCGGTTATAACGAACTCGGTTATAACGAATTCTCGGTTATAACGAACAAATTCCAAAGTCCCGACGTTTTCGTAACATTTTTCACACAAAATACTTCTTTTATAACGAACTCGGTTATAACGAATCCTCGGTTAAAACGAACTAATTATTATGGTCCCACGAACACAATTTCATGTATATTTACTTTTTTATGACGAACTCCTATAAATATTTTAAAATGTACGGCAATAATGTTTACCAAACTCACAAAAAGTTAAACATTTTTGATTAATATTATACAATTATTTATATTTTTAATGTTTTCTTCTCAATAAGTAGTTTTCTTACAAAAAAAACGTCAAATAAAATTAAATTGGAACTTTTTTTTGAAATTAAAATAGGTTGATATAAAATATACCCCGCTTATAGCGAACTTCGCTTATAACGAACTATTTTTACTGGTCCCTCGGAGTTCGTTATAACCGGGTTTGACTGTACCTATTTTCTAATACCGGTCCGGTATTGGCAGCCCTAATATGGTGGCGTCAAATCTGCTACTAAATATTTAACCCTCTAATGCATAGGGCCGTTTTTAGGCGGCCCTGTGCATTTGGTGTAAATTTTGAACGGCATCACTTACAAACAAGAGAGTGGTCGATTTTGAAAGCTAATATTACACTTATTTATATTGTGCTCTTCATTATTACGTACTTTTTTTTGTTTTCAAATTCACTTTTCGCATATTTATAAACAAAAGAAATATGGTTATAAAGAAGAATACAATATAAATCTGTGCAATATTAGCTTTCAAAATCGACCACTCTCTTGTTTGTAAGTGATGCCGTTCAAAATTTACACCAAATGCACAGGGCCGCCTTAAAGCGGCCTTATGCATTAGAGGGTTAAGACAATTTAATCTACGAAGTTTTGGCCAAGTGGAACTGTTTAATATGTACTTTTAATATGAATTGTAATAAAACTAATTAACTAGATTTTGTTGTACAGAAAAATACAAAGGACCAACATCAAGGTTATTTATGATGGTTAACCAGTTATAATAAACACTGGGTATATAACTTCCCATACAGAAACTACTAAAAAACAAAAAAATGTATATGGGGCACTCCATGTCAAATCCGGCACTTTGATTTTTTTTTTTAGATTTTCCAAATTTGTTTATAGTTTTTAGTACCCTACGAAAACTCCTTCGTGGTAAATTTTTAGATTTTTTTAATAAATGTAGAAGAAAAATTGAATTTCTAAAAATTATAGACATTTCTAGTACTCCCATACCGGTTTCAAACACTACAGTGAGTGTTATCATCAGTAGGATTTTAAATGTCGGTTTGTCTTGTTAATGGAAATTGATTTTTTATATATGAAAATATTTATAGTTTCTTCATAATAAATTTTAACAGTTTCTTACACAACATTTTTTTTTTTATTTTGGTTTTTTACGTACTTATTAAAAATAAATTATAAAAAATTCTTGTATGCGATATATCTCATTTTTAAAAATGTATGTACTCTTTGATTTTTTAAAAATTTTTTTCGTGAAAAAATTCTATCGATTTTACAAATACTTTGTTCAGTATCGTGGATCGTGGGGTCCATAGTAAGACCGACCCCCAATAATTTTTTCAAATAAATATTTTTAGAGAACAAACAAAAACTCTATCTCCAATTTCAAAGGGAGCTCCTATACAAAATATATATTTTTTTTAATTTGCTCCATCCGCTCTAACTGCCCTAAGAGTGCCCCTACAGCAGTCAAATATATGACCGATCCCAATATTTTTTTAATGCAAACACTTTCTCTAAACACACATACCCTTTATCTTTAACCCTTAAGGCGGTCCCTAGACAATTTTAATATATTTGTTTAAATTTGTTTCATTTAATCAGCTTCTACCGGTCCAATAGTGCTTCCTACAGGGGATATTAGTGAGACCGATCCCAATTTTTTTTGATCCTTCAACACTTTTTCAAAACATACGTACGCCTAACTCCGCTCCAGAATTAAGCACCCATTCAAAATTATTTTTTTTTTAATTTGCTCAAACTGTAATTTGCATGGGAGTTAACTTAGGGAGTGGAGATAGGTATGTTTGAAAAAATGTTGAGGGTAATTATAAATGGGGGTCGGTCTCACTAATGACCATTGGCGTAGGAAGCCAACATTTCTGGGGGGGGGGGGCTAAAGCCCCCTAGATTTTTTTTAATTTTTTTTTTTTTTTTAATAGAAAAACCCAGACCTATTCCTGAAGCGTTCCCTTTAACATGCGTCTAGGTGTCCTAGAAACGAATGCCCCCCGAATGCGGTTAAAAATTCATTTTTTTTTTTAAATTTTGATTCTGTAGATTTTTCGGAAATTTAGAACTCCTAGATATGTTTTGAGAATGAAAGATTTTTAATGTTTTTCCTATAGTAAAATCATTAGATTACTATGATTTTTTTCAAGAAAAAGTTCTGATGATTGCAAAAGTTGATAATTAATAGTCAAAATTCTCAGATTCTTTCTTTCAATAACTTTTGTCTATAAAAAATCCCCTTAGAATTTTTTAAATCAAAGAAGTTAAAATGTTTTCCTGAAGGAAAAACCCTAAGATTCGGTAAAGTTTTTATTACTGACAAAAACATCAGATTCATATAAAAACTTTTTTCTATAATTCAGACTATTTTTCAATTGGAAAAACTATTAGATCTTATATAATAATCATTACGAGTCCTTAAGACTCATTGAATAATCATAACGAGTCCTAAAGACTCATTACATATTTTTATTATTTATTGTTGCAAAAATTAATGAAATCATTAAATTATTAAAAAAAAAATTGTGAATGATTAAAATTCTGGGGGGTGCCAAAATTATTCTGGGGGGCTAAGCCCCCCCAGACAGGATTATCTACGCCTATGCTAATGACCCCTGTAAGACGCATTATTGGACTGGTAGAAGTTGATTAAATAGAACAAATTTATAAAATAAATAAAAAAAATTGTATGGGGACCGCCTTAACCTTAAAAATAAAAATATTGTAGGTCGGTCACAAATTTGACTGCTCTAGGGGCACTTTTAGGGCAGTTAGAGCGGTTGGAGCAAATTAAAAAAAAAATATTTTGTATGGAAGCCCCCTTAGAAATTGGAGATAGAGTATTAGGAAGCATTATTGGACCGGCTGATTAAATAACACAAATTTATTAAAAAAATAAAAAAATTGTATGGGGACCGCCTTAACCTTCAAAATAAAAATATTGTAGGTCGGTCATAAATTTGACTGCTCTAGGGGCACTCTTAGCGCAGTTAGTGCGGTTGGAGCAAATTAAAAAAAAAATATTTTGTATTGAAGCCCTCTTAGAAATTGGAGATAGAGTATTAGTTTGTTCCCGAGTAAAAATAAACATATATTACAATATATAACTTGATACCCTAGTAAAAATATTATGCTAATTTTACTAAATAGATCTAATTTGATCCGTAAAATGGTTGTATCAAATAATATCTAATTGTATTACTTTAGATCAAAAAATATAAAAATTGATACAATTTGATCCTGAATTTGGTCAAATCTAATTAGATCAAATTGATCTTATAATATCAATTTTTATATAATTTGATGAGCAAAACCAAAATACGAATCTAATCATATATGGAGCAATATCTAACCATATAAAGTGGATCAACCGTATCAAAGTGATAGATAAAATTTTATATAAATTTATACGGAAGCATATTAACTCATATAAGATTGTATCAAATCGTATATGATTAGACCAGAAAATTTTTACTCGGGTACAAACATAATAAATTATATATGATTATACATCCCTGAGATATTTTCTAAATTTTTTTAATGCAGTCATATGTAGTAATATATAATTTAATCATGATTCGGATTAAAAGGTGTACGGTTGATATAATTATATAAAATTATATGAGGGTCAATACAAAATTTCTTTTTCTGTATAACCCTAGTAAAAATATTATGCTAATTTTACTAAATAGATCTAATTTGATCCGTAAAATGGTTGTATCAAATAATATCTAATTGTATTACTTTAGATCAAAAAATATAAAAATTGATACAATTAGATCCTGAATTTGGTCAAATCTAATTAGATCAAATTGATCTTATAACATCTATTTTTATATAATTTGATGAGCAAAACCAAAATACGAATCTAATCATATATGGAGCAATATCTAACCATATAAAGTGGATCAACCGTATCAAAGTGATAGATAAAATTTTATATAAATTTGTACGGCCCCACCTTTTTGATTTAAAATTTTTAAAATTTTATAAAAAAAAAAAATCACAAGTTTCTAATCCATTTTAAAAGAAGAGATTTTATTTTTTCGTTTACACGGGAGAGAAAACTGCTAGACAAAAACCAAAAAACGACTCTGCGTACCTGTGAATTTGACTTTTTCAATAATTGTGTCAAATCAAATTCCTCTAAAATGTACTTATAATTTCTTAACTTTTTTTGATAATGTTATAGATTTTTGGAAGATATTGATATTATTTTTGATTTGAAGTCTGTATTTTGTTTAATAAAAAAATTATAACGAAAACAAAATTTTTTTTTTTTTTAGAGATGATATTTAAGAATGCTAGAGGTGAAAAATTTTCGATTTTTCTATCGAGATTCCTATCTCGTTTGAACGCACCTTTAAAAAAACTCTAGAGTTTGAAATAATTTCTTTTCTAAAAAGTCATTTATACCGCAAAATCAGTAACATATGATAAAAAAACACATAATATTACTTTTATCTAATAAAAATTATGCATCAGGAGGATGAAAATTACTTTCTACAACACAATTTGCAAACATCATTTGATTTCTTGGAAAGAAATGGCTAAAAAAATACAAAATTCGCCATTTGTTACCGAGACCACAACCTTAGAATTGTATCCTTTAAGTGAGGGTTTCTTCGGTTTCTTCAGGTTTTTGTGGCCCTCATAATAATTTTAGCTTTCCAAGACGAAAATCGTGTTGGGAGAGGGGGGGGGGGGGTTGGTTATGGATGTTGTTAAAAACAAATATTAATAGGCGATGACGAAAAAAAAGTTTTGGAATTGTGCCCCCCCGTTTTCAAATTCCTAGATACGTCGCTGGTCCCATTAATTTCTGTATAGGTTGTATAAATGCGATTTTCTCGAAAAAAAAAAAACGAAAAACACGAGTCTGATTTTTTTGTGTGGATAGACAAACATCGAAACTTACAAGAAAATTGAAAAGGAAAAAAAAATAATGGCTGGATTTCTGATAAATTGACTTTTTTAAAAAATGGGAAATTTCAAAACGGGTTCCGAAATTTTTTCAAAATAAAAATTTTTAATCCATAGCTCATAAAAAAGTATACAAAAATGCTAATTTTTGAGATTATGGTGCATTCCGTTTTATTTTAATAAATATTTAATCAAGGCAACTTGATTTTACCATTTTTCCAATATTTAGCCACGCCTCTTATGCCCAGGTTTTGATAAATTTAAAAACCAAAAAAGCAATTTTGTTAGTTTCATATAGGGCTATCAATACAGTCTATTCAGAAATTCATGGGACACATGTTTTTTTTTCGCTGAACATTTGGTGTGGAGTGCCTTATATATGTAAGTAGTGGCAGATGGTAGTAGTGGGCAGTGTTGCCAGATAAGGGGATTTGTCCCCAAAATGGGGATTTTGAGTTTGGTTTGGGGACAAGATTTCCAGGGGAGGGATTTGGGGATTTCGCTAATTTTTGGGGATTTTCTCTAAAATTTGGGGATTTTTTTATTTCAAAAATTAAAAATTTAATTTTTAAAATTTTTAAAACTGTTAAGACTATTACCAATCAATGAGATTGACATTGGTACAGAATGCTGTCAAAATTTACAACTGCATTCATTTGTTAATGTCAAAGTAGTTAAATTGGAATAACATTGCTTTAATTATTTTTTGACGTTTTTTGAAAAACAAAAATATTGTTTTTAAATTCCCCGTAAAACTGTCCTTAATCCCATCATTTGGATTGGGCAAGGTAATTTTAGTAAATAATAACTGGGTTATTCATAATGAGTAAATTAAATCTAAAGTAGGTTTATTTGACTGATATTACATGAATAATTGTCAAATAAACCTACTTTAAGTATACTTTAAGTTTTATGAATAAAGGCCTAAATGTTTTACGAGGGTCGTAAAAACTCAGAATAGTTTATATTCAGTTGTCAAATAATTTTTCTAACGACAAACAAAAATACTAAAAGTAAATCAATACAGCTAAAGAAACCATTATTTTTTGACCTCCAATACTTTTGACCACCAATTTATTTGGGAACAATAAAAAATATTTTGTTTATTTATTTTGAAACATCTACTTATGTAAGTGCAAAGAAATGAGATATCAAAATAAAAAAATATTTCTTTGCTTACAAAAAAATTGGTGGTCAAAAGTATTGGAGGCCAAAAAACAGGTACTGGTGTCTGTATTGACTTTTAGTATTTTTCTGGGTCGTTTAAAAAAATAATTTGACAACCGAATAGAAACTTTTGGAGTATTACCTAGCACGAATCTGTCATCAGAAAAGTTTTATCAATTAGCCTTCTCGAGATATAGGCATTTTAATATTTTGTGGACCAAGCCTTCAAAACCAACAATTCTTTTAATAATGGAAAAGCGTCTGTTAAAGGAATATATTTTTTTTATTCAAATTTCTTATAAAAATCCTAACATATCCAAGAAATCCGGCCTCGATACGATCAGGGATACCATCAGGTAATGTCAAGGAAGTTGACAACGTCCTTTTTGCAATAAATATCCAAATTTTGCAAGAAATTTCCTGTTCAAACCAGATATGTATGTAAAGTGGACACCCTAATAAAGAGAACCTGAGGTTAAAATTTAAAATCCATTGATTGTATCCAAAAATATTTGCAAAAAAAAATCAAAATTTTTAAAGATACGTTTTTTTGTACCAATTTTAATAGTTTTTTTTTTGGTAATATTGAGAGAAAAAAATTAAAATACATTTGCTTAAGTATACCTGTCTCCTGAATACGAATCAGTCATCAAAAAAATTAAATTTCTTAATATTCGAAAGGTGTGTGTTAAAGCTACACTCAAAATAATAACTCTGTAAAATACTCTGTAAAATGACTGTAATCTCAATTCAACAGATATTTGACAGAGTTTTCTGTCAAAATACAGATTTAAAGAAAATACTATGTATTTTGTTGTGACAAAAAAACAAAGTTTCCTCTGTTATATTATTTTTTACTTTGTAGTCTTAATTTTACAGATAATTAACAGAGTTTTCTGCTAAAATACAGATCTAAGCAAAATACTTCGTATTTTTTTATAACCAAAAAAGTTTTCTGTTTTGAGTAGTTTTTGTTTTTGTTACCAAACATCAAATATTTATCTGTATATTTTTTTTTTTTGCGAAAAAGTTGCAAAAAGAGTTATCAAAAATTTTTTTCAGAAATCTTATAAAAATTTTACAAAATAACATGCATATAACTAAACTCGCCCAAGCAGAAATTGACGACGGTTATAAAAAAAAAGCGTTCTGAAAGCACTGTAACAAAAAAAGAACGTCCTCAAAACGTTATTTTCGAACGCTTTGCGAGCGTTTTCGAAAAGCGTTCTGAAAGCACTGTAACAAAAAAAAAGCATTATCAAAACGCTTTATTCGAACGCCTTGAGAGCGTTTTCAAAAAGCGTTTTGAAAGCACTTTATTACATTACTTTATACATGTTCGTTTCAAAATTAAATGGTTTTAAAGCAGTTTTTGCAAACGTTTTTAAATTTTTTTCGTAGTACATACAAGTATAGTATTTTTTTAGATTATACTCAATTTTAAACAAATTGTTATAAAAACATTTTGTTAAATCAAATTAAATAATTTTTCCCTACCACCACATTGAAAACGCAAAATTTTGAAAACATAAAACATTTTTTAATTTGTAAATCTATTTTAAGTTTTATTATTATCATTTATTCAAAAGAGTTATAGCAATAGTTTCGTTATAAAATTTACAAATAATACATTTAACTTCTACAATATGCACACTGACTTCAATAACATCTTCACGTAAATTTTCAACGTTATAAAGTCCTATTTCTTTTGATGGAATGGGATAGACAAAATAATCGTTTATTTCCGATTAATTTTTATTTATAAATAAAAATTGTTTTATTCGACCTTTAAAATATTATATTTTGTGAGGATGTTTATTCTGGCTCGAGGTCATTATTTTCTTTACTAATTAAAACCATGATATTCTCATAGCATAATTTTCAAGAAAATTATTTTTTGTTTTAAATTTATTTATGCTGGTCATTTTTGCAAGACTTAATCGACACGTTTTTCGGAATTTGTCAAGATTCCATTGTAAAGATTATTTAGCAAAAATAGAAACGATATACTACAAAGTAGCAAACGAGTCTAATGACAAATCGTTTGTGCACAAACTAAAGCATTAATACATATTCGACTCTATCCACAATGTGAATTAGAAAGACGAAGAAATTGTACTATACTAGTAAGTAACGATTGTCAATAACCAACAAAAATATTTAAAACATTTTACATACGATAGTCCATTGGACTACAACAATATGTTTTTTGTTGTTGTGAATGAAATTATACCATTATTAGGGCAACCATTATGTTCAAATTCTGATTAATTTTTATTAATAAATAAAAATTGTTTTATTCGACCTTTAAAATATTATATTTTGTGAGGATGTTTATTCTGGCTCGAGGTCATTATTTTCTTTACTAATTAAAACCATGATATTCTCATAGCATAATTTTCAAGAAAATTATTTTTTGTTTTAAATTTATTTATGCTGGTCATTTTTGCAAGACTTAATCGACACGTGTTTCGGAATTTGTCAAGATTCCATTGTCAAGATTATTTAGCAAATTTCATTAAAGATGTTGCCTTTTAAATATATATCATCACATGTGTGTTTAGATCAATTTGTACTAAAAATTTGGTTTACTATCATAATATTTCCATTACTAAGTAGAATTGCGTTATCAGGATGGGATGCAGTAATTTTGAAACCATGAATATTAATAAAAGAAAACACAACTTTTGTTTCAGTGGATTCCATTACTTTGTCAAGAGAATACTTTTTGTTTTTAAAGAGAGGATATACCAATGGAGCTTTATTTGGAGAGTTAACGGTATGAAAAACATGCAATTTTCGTTGAATTTCAGCAATAGGATTGTTCCAAGATTTAACAATCGCTGGAAAATATCTTTAATTTTTGTATTTAAGCTCTTTATAAGTGCTTTACTTTTGGGTTTTAAAGCGCTTTCATGACTTTTAACAAAACGTTCTGAAAGCACTTTTTTAAAACGCTTTTAAAACGCTTTAAACCTAGCGTAGATCGATGTTATCATTCGGATCATCTGAAAGCGCTTTCAAGATGGTAAATGGAACGCTTGTAGAACCGTTTACAATGCTTTCACAGCGCTTTTGCGATTGTATTTTTCTGACTGGGATCTGTAAAGATCTGTAAATTTACAGAGTTTTTTCTGTAATTTTTTTTTGCATCAAATGTATTTTACTAATATATGTAAATTTACATAGTTTTTTTTGCTAAATGGTGGTTTATTTAACCAATATTTTATTAGAAACTCTGTAAATTAACAGTTTTTTGTCCAAATCATTTTACAGAGTTTTATAGTAAAATTACAGAGTTTTCTCTGTAAAAAAGCTTTCATATTTAACCAATATTTTACTATAAACTCTGTAAATTAACAGTTTTTTCCTGTCAAAATCATTTTACAGAGTTTTTTAGTAAAATTACCAAGAAATGTTGTTAGCTGGAAAAGTATGGTGTACTCTGTTAAATTAGCAGAGTTTTTCTGTAATTTAACAGAGTTATTATTTTGAGTGTATGTATATAAAAATAAAATTTTTTGAATAACAAACTACAAAAACCGTACTTCTGTAAAATTATACGGAATAATCTGTCACAAACAATTTAGTTTATTGCTTTTACAACTGTATAAATCATTCAATATTTTATTTTCCTTGAAAAACAAACGGTAAAACGTTTAAAACAACTTTAACTAAAAACTTTTTGAATAACCATAAATAGTTACTGTAAAACTTTTCTGGGTAAAATATCTAATTTGAACGGATTTTTTTTTTTCAAAGTTCGAATAGTTATAAGGATAAAAACAAAAAAATTACATTTTAAACTTTCTTACAATGTTCTGATGGTATTCCTGATCTTATCGAGGCTGAATTTTTTTCAAAAGTTATGTAATTTTGTTGGGAAAAGGAATAAAAAGATAACATTAACGCTTTTTTTAATATCAACAGAATTCTTGGATTTGGGGGCTTGATTCACAAAAAATTAAAATTCCCATATCTCGAGAAGGCGATTTAATACAACTTTTTTATTTAAAATTTAATACTTAAATATCATAAAAAGGTCTAACCTTAAAATTAATATAAAAATATTGTTTAAAAAACACCATTTCTTTAATTAAAAGAGAGTTTATATTTGAATATACATAATTTTTTTTTTTTGGGATTTTATATAATTTGTAGGGTAGTTTTGGGGATTTCATTTTTTAAATTGGGGACAAGAGCCAAATATTTTCTGGCAACACTGGTAGTGGGTACTGTTATTTTCAAATTATCTACAGACACTTTAACACATGAACTTGTAAAAAGAAGCATAAAAACACTGTACATATAAAGAAAAAATATCTAGGTCAATTACTTTGACATAGAGTCCTCCACACATACACTTAAACACTTTTATGTTTTTATATATTAATGTTATGTTAAAGAATATGTATGTTTTTATATTGGTATGTTTAGTAATTATGTTGTCCTGATAGATGATAAAGTAGCTATAAAATGTGATGGGATATGAAAGCAAAATTTTTAAAAGCAACTGTTAACCCTTTGGCGTTTTTTTACACTTTGAAAATTGCACAGAAAAAAATATTAAGAAAAACAATTTGAGTAATCACTTGTTTAAATTTTTAAATACGATTTGAGTAATTTTTTAATTGACGTAATTAAAAATTTATTCAAACATTAAAAAAAAAATTTGAGTATATAATTTAATAAAAAATTTAATATATATATTTTTATTATTCTCTTCGTGTTTTGAATTCTCATTTAGTTTTTAGTTTTTTGTATATGTGTACGATAGATTAAAATCATCTTTATTAAATTTTCCTATGTCATTAAGACATAAATATATTTGGTAAAGTTTGCAAAAACATTTTTTTTTTTTAAATGTGAAACCTTTTTAAACTTTTTGAAAAATTAATTGATAAATTTTGAGTAAATTTTTACCTGGCACAATTAAAAAGTTACTTAAAAAAAACGAAAAATTTTTAATTATGTCTATTAAAAATTTACAAAAAAAATTTAGCAAGCATTTAATAAATTTTTATTACTATTAAATCGTTTACTGGTGCAAAATTGAGTAATTTTATACTCAATAGTATTAAAAACTTACTATTTTTTTTTTCTGTGTGAGTGTTCAGGATTTACATTTCGAGCTAAAGACAGTGCTTTCTTAACAACAAAAAATTCAGTTTTTGAATAACAATAATGTTAAAAAGTTAGGTTCAACTAAATTCTTTAATACCTTTTACAATGATCAAACCATATTCAGTAAAAAATTTAATTTTATTTGTAAAAAAACAAGTGCACAGAAAAAAAATATGAAAGAAACAAATTTGAGTAATATCTTGTTTAAATTTAAAAACAAAAATTGAGTAATTTTTTAATTGACACAATTAAAAATTTACTTAAAAATTTTAAAAACGATTTAAGTAAATAATTTAATAAACATTTAATATTTTTTTTAATTTTTTTTAAACTTTCATAGTTTTTGAATTCTCGTTTAGTTTATAGTTTTTCGTGTATGTATATGAAAGTTTGTAATCGTCTTTATAAAATTTTCCTATGTTTTTGATACATAAATATTAGAGTTCGTTTGATTACTGTGTCACTACATCTGTTTATCGGATATCATAATTTTTTTAAAGGATTTAGGGAGCTGAAAAGAATGCCGGTATTTTTTTGGAAAAATTTTCACTCCTTGGGGTGGTTCAAAGCATCTGAAAACGCAGGATTTTGAGGTGATTTTTCTGCAGAGAAAAAACGGCTGAATATTTGTCAAATCTGATTGCACCAGTCGATTCTACACCAAAAATTAAAATAATAGCAGTTTTTTGAACTCTTAAAAAAAGTTCCAATAACCCACAGCAGGGGGCGGAAAAATCGATTATTTAAAAAAAAATTAAATTATTTTTTTAATCATGCACGATGAAGGGGCAGTTTTTGCTAAGAAATTTGGTACGAAAAGCACCTTTCCATCACAACCCATTAAAAATTTATAAGGCTGCAAAGTTTTTTTTTCAAATGGCAAAATTATAAAACACTAACCGAAATTTGAAAAATTTTTTGGATGGGTCCGCGGTCTGGACACACGTTTTCGATTTTCATCTTAATGCTGATTCCAAATCTGGTTTCCAAAATGATCCGTAAGGTCAGGTTTTTGAGATAATTGAGGTCAAAGTTCACAAAAAACGCATTTTTTGTGCATTATTGAGAGTATTTTTTTGTGATGTTTTTGGATGATATTCTGGGATCATAAAGCTTGTTTTCGATTGATTCAGCATTTCGATGCTGATTCTGAATCTAGATTTGAAACTTTTCTATCACGTCATGTTTTCGAGAAAATTGAGGTCAAAGTTCTCAAAAAACGTGTTTTTGTCCATTTTTGAGAATTGATTACTTTTTAACGGGTTGTGATAGAACGGAAAATTTGGTACCATTTTGTCAAGCTCTTAATAAATGCCCTTTAATTGTGCATATTCAAAAAATTAATTTCAAAAGAAAATGGAAAAACCTTATATTTACGCCCTCTGTGGTGGGTTTTTGGAACTTTTTTTAAGAGTTTGAAAAATGACCATTGTATTATTTTTTGATGTAGAATCGAGTGATGAAATCAGATTTGCGATATATTTAGCCGTTTTAGCTCTGCTGAAAAATCAGCTCAAAATTCGCGTTTTCAGATGCGTTGAACCACCCCAATGAGCGAATTTTTTCCCAAAAAATACCGCCATTCTTTTTAGTTCCCCTAAATCCTTCAAAAAAATTATGATATCCGCAGATCAAATTTTCAAAATTAACTCTAATAAATATGTTTGGTAAAGTTTGAAAAAACAAGTTTTATATTTTTTTTTTTGTAAAAAAATTTAAAACTTTTTTAAACTTTAAAAAAAAAATAGATAAATTTTTTATATTAAAAACTTACTCAATACCACTGTTGCCAAGTTGGAGGTTTTCCCGCTAAATCTAGCGCTTTTTGTTTGGATTTAGCGGGGGAAAATTGGTTTTAGCGGGAACGGTGCTTTAGCGGGAAAATCTAGTGCTTTTTGTTTGGATTTAGTTGGACAAATTTAGAGGTTTTTTCCAATTTTTCTTTTTTTTCAATCGAAAACGCCAAGTTTGTCGAATTTTAGCGCTTATTTTGTAACTTAGCGGGAGAATTTTATATTTTCCCGCTAAAATATTTTCGGCGGTTTCATGCGCGTTTTTAATGAAAAGTAAATTTTCGTAAAAAAAATAATTTGGAGGTTTTTTTTTTAAATTTTTCTTTTTTGTCAATCAAAAATGCCAAGTTTTTCGGTTTTCAGCGCTTTTTTTTTGTAAATTAATTTTTGGCGGTTTCTAGCGCTTTTTTCGTGAAATTTAGATTTTTTTGTTTAAAAATAGTTGGCAACAGTGCTCAATACTATTAAATCGTTTACTGGTGCCAAAATTGAGTAATTTTTTACTCAATAGTATTAAAAATTTACTCAAATATTTTTTTTTATTTTTTTCTGTGTGGGGGCTAAATTAGCTGTGCCGAATATTTTATATCCTTTAAAATATAATAAAAAATTAAACAAAAAATTTTAAAAATAAATTATGACGAGAACGTTTCCACAGACGAAAACTTAATGGGATTTTAACTATATTTTTATGTTAAGCCGAATTTCCCAAAAAAAATATGAGAAAATTTTATTTCAATTTAGATCTTACGACCAAAAAACTACTACAATTGGATTTGGACCCCTTGGGTCCACCCCATTGGGTGCCACTTGGAATTTCTCTGAGGACTGTAATGAGAAAATTATGCTGGAAGTCAAATATCATAATTTGAAATTTTCTGTAATTTATGTAAATTTAAGAGCAATCATTGCAATCAATTAAAATCACTGGGACCCACTTTTGGGGATAATTTAATAATAAATAAACAGTTTTCAGATTCTACGAAAATCATATAATTCTTCGAATCTGAAAAATATCTTTATCATTGTTAATTTCCGTTGTTTCCAATTATAATGGCAGGAGTATATTTTTTATTTTTTTTGCAAAAGTTTTCTTTTCGCAGAGTTGACAATTCTATAAACTAAATATGTTTGTTAAAATATCCAACTATATAAACCCACATTGATTCATTATTCTATTTGTGGCACATTTCTCATAACAATGGTGAAAACACCTTTGTGTCTTTTGCTGCAAATTCAATTCCTCATTTTGCAAGAAAAAAGGGTTGTTTAATGATGTTGTCAAGTGACAACATAAAGTTAAAAAAATATATATAAATACGTATATTTTTAGAAACGACCTCAGTTATTGTACAAGGTTAAGATGTGTCAGAATAAATTTACATGGCTAAAGAATGAGTGACTGGCTGACTGCGTGCGTATTGAATATTGTGTATGCGAAAAACTTTTTTTTTTACATTTTAGCATATGAGCAGCATGATAAGCAGAAAAATCAAAAATATGGTCTATAAAACGGTTTTATGCATTTAAAATATGCAGCATAAAACGGAAAATATGCTGTTAAATTGTAAAAATTATGATGTTAACAGTTAAGGTTCTTCTTTAAAATTCTACATAAAATAGAAGAAAATAGAAAGTTTTTAAGTTTTATTTAAGAAATTTATAGTGCAAACTACTATTTTAAAACTTTTTCACAAATTAGTAAGTTTTTAACTAAAATTTGATAAAAAAGTAAAATTTTTTAACTTACTAAAAAAATAACTTACGATAATGTTTCTAGGCTGGTGTCTAAGGTGACGCAGGACATCACCTCAGTTTTTCACCAGCTGGTGAATAAAACGTAACATAATTATTTTTCCACAAAAAAAAATTTTTATCAAAATTTATTTTTGGTTTCATCCTTTTTTTTCATCAAAAATTTTTTTTCGTCGTTTTTTTTTCACCAAAAAAACTTTTTTTATCATCAAAATTTATATTTTTTATAATTATTTTTTTTTATTTTCATAAAAACTTTTTTTCATCGAAACTTTTTTTTTATCAAACATTTTTTTATGAAAGTTTTTTTATCAAAAAAAATTCTTTTATCAATTGTTTTTGCATCAAATATTTTTTTATCAATTTTATTTTTTCTCCTCACAAATTTTAATTATCAAAAAAGTTTTTATTATGATTTTTTTTTTTTTACTTTTCACAGACAGACGGATCCAATTTGGTACATGAGACCAAAGTTGTAGATTTTTTAGTTTGGACTGCTTCTTGCTTTCCACAGACTGACGAATGGATATCGCTAGTATGTCTTAGAAACTATCACGGAACATTAATATAACTTAATGGGGTCCTCGACATTTCGATTCGTTTTGCATGAAATTACAAATAAATAAAACGTTATTTTTTCTAACAAAATTTTATACTGTAAATAAGTAAAAAAGGTCCTACACAGAAAAAAAAATTGAGTAAATTTTTAATACTATTGAGTAAAAAATTACTCAATTTTGCACCAGTAAGCAAATTAATAGTATTAAGTAAATTTTTAATAAAAAATTATTAAATGCTTACTAAAAAATGTTAGTAAACTTTTAATGGACACAATTAAAAATTTAATTAAAAATTTTTCGATTTTTTTAAGTAACTTTTTAATTGTGTCAAGTAAAAATTTACTCAAAATTAATCAATTTATTTTTTCAAAAAGTTTAAAAAAGTTTCACATTTTAAAAAAAAAAAATGTTTTTTTCAAACTTTACCAAATATATTTATGTCTTAAAGACATTGGAAATTTTCACAAAGATGATTTCAAACTTTCATATAAATATGGGGCATTCCATGTGAAATTGGACACTTTGAAAAACTTTTTTTTTAGATTTTCCCAATTTGTTTACAGTTTTTAGTACCCTTCGAAAACTCCTTCGGGGTAAATTTTCAGATTTTTTTGATGACCCGTTCAAAAGATATCGAATTTTTAAAAATTGGTAGTTTGTTCCTTTACTCAAAATTCTTTTAATCATAACTTCTTCAATAATGGTCCAAATTTCAAATTTTTTTTTTCAAAATTTTTGTTTTTTTTAAGTACTTTCTAAAAAAAAATACCGAAAAATTCTTAAAAGCGCTCTAGTATGTGATTTTTAAGTTTTAAAATTTAAATCTCATTTTTGAAAATGTATGTACTCTTTGATTTTTTTGAAATTTTTTTGTGTAAAACTTCTATCGGTTCTACAAATTTTTTGCCGAGTAGGATTGTGGGATAACGATTATTACTATTTTTTTAAATTTTTTTAAAAAATTTGATAGTAATTTTCCAATCATAAAAACATTTCTACTGCTCCAATGGTGCGTCATAGAGGGGTCATTTTCAAGACCAACCCCCATTAATTTTTACGTCCAAACATATCTTGGGAACAAACTTATACCCTATCTCAAATTTCTAAGGGGCTCCCACACAAAATGACATTTTTTGTAAATTTACCAACCGCTCTAACTGCCCTAAGAGTGCCCTTAGAGCAATCAAATGTATGACCGACCTACAATATTTTTTTATTCCAAACATTTTCTCTGAACACACCTACCCATTTTTAAATTTTTCAAATCGAAAAGGGCGGCACGTGCTCCCTGTGCCCACCCCTTGTCCATGGCTATCAAAACTTTCCACAAACCAATTTCAGTTGCGGCTCCCTGTTTATATACATATTTATTCTTTTTTATATATTAATTGTATAATTTTCTCTTTTCTTTTTCAGGTATGTTAAACTTAGCATTCATAATTTTTAATGGTAAGGTAAATATTTGATTAAGGCCAATTAGCACTATACCATTGAATCAAAAAATTTATTCATGTTTTGTGTAAAAAAGTTAGGATTTTTACAGCATACTTTTAGGCATAAAAACAAATTATGTATTATTTTCAACATTTTTAGTAACATTTTGTTTAATTTTTTACGCTCTGTCCTTAAAATTAATTAAAAATTATTTTTTTCCAAATAATTTCCAAATACATTTAAAAATTGGTTCCATGAAAATTGGCCGTAAGTATTTCTATTCTATTGAAAATTGTTTATAAAAATTCAAAATTTAATTTTATAAATACCGAATTTTTTGATGTTTTCCCTTGACTGGTTATTATAAAGTCGTAAAAAAATATTAATTTTTTTTTTTCTAAAAATGAATTAAAATTTCCCACACATAAATTAAAATTTTTATATTACATTGTTGATAGTCAATAAAAAAACAAAACTTTTTTGTTTGTTTATAAATTTATTCATTGGATCATTCAACACGTTTGATTTTTCATTTATTTCTTTAACACTCTTTACAAAGTGAGCAAATTTAAAAGTACACCGATACCTAAATTTACATGGTAAATAAGAGTAAAACGAAAATTTATTTTTTTTCAGGGATTTCAACAGAGTTTTATTTTAATTTTAGAAAACTTTAGCAAAAAAAAACTTTTTTGGCTGAAATTTTAAACATAAGGTTTTCAGGCATGCTTATATATTATACTAAAAGATGAAGCAATACATCCCATTTTAAAGGGATGCTGTCATTATAAAAAAATCTTTTTTCAAGATTTGCAAAAAAAAGTTACAGGTATCTAAATTTTTTTCTCCATAAATTAATAACTCGAACACAGAAAAAACAGCCGGTTTTTGTTGTTTTGTCCAATAAAAAATATTGTATAACATAAAAGATTTGAGAAATGTGGATTAGACCCATAGCAATATAATAAGTACGAATCTGTAACTCCGTAAATAATTTCATGGCCTGATCTAATTTATGTAAAAAGACTAATTCACAGAAAAACAGCCTGTTTTTTGTTGTTTTGTCCAATAAAAAATATTTTACAACATAAAAGAAAAATAAATTGGTCAATATGAAAGGTGATTGTGAGAATCGAACTACTTTTAATTTTGTTAATTTTGGTTCAAAATTGCACCCTCTATTGGAAAAAAATTAAAAAAAAATTAAAAAAATCAATTACTAAATACAACGATTCAATTACTTAGTATTTAAATTTCCTGCGAGCAGGAAAATTGTAATATAGATTACTCAAGTAATTGGTTCAATTACTAAAATAATTGAGCCAATTACTTTAGTAATTGGACCAATTACTCGAGTAATCAATATTACAATTTTCGTGCTCAAAGAAAATTCAAATACAAAGGTAATTGAATCGGTGTATTTAGTAATTGATTTTTTTATTTTTTTCCAATAGAGGGCGTAATTTTGAACCAAAATTAAAAAAATTTAAAGTAGTTCGTTTCTCACATAATCACCTTTCATATTGACCAATTTTTGTTTCTTTTATGTTGTAAAATACTTTTTTATTGGACAAAACAACAAAAAACAGGCTGTTTTTCTGTGAATTAGTCTTTTTACATAAATTAGATCCGGCCATGAAATTATTTATGGAGTAACAAATTCGTACTTATTATATTGCTATGGGTCTAATCCACATTTCCCAAATCAAACAAATTTAAATTTGTAAAGGCAGATTTTTTTAAAATCAAATCAATTGATTCAAAAACGGACTTCACCATTGAAATCAGCATGCCTTAATTATGTAGAAATGATGGTCAGACCTCGTGTCACAAAAAATGTTTGATTTTTTGTAACCCAGTGTAATTTTTTTTATCATTAAATTAAAAAATCACGTTTATTGAGTTATGCCACTATGCAAGTAAATGAGCGATACAAATTACAAAAAAAAAGTAATTTTTAGAAATTAGTTATTTAATTTTAAATTTATTTTTGCCAAAGTGTCAAAAAAATCCATTACACGAGGTATTGGTGTAATTTATATTGTTTCTTGTTTGTTTGCCGGAAAAACAACTCGTTCGTATAATTAACAAGTAATTGTGTTTAAATTGTTTGCATGTCAAATATTTTGAATTTTCTTTTTATCTTAACCAAAAGATATATTTTTATTCATTGATACAGACAAAAAACATACATTTAATTTCTATAGCTTCAACCAATCATTCGCACTCATAAAATAATGTTTTCATACATATTGCGGGTGGCAGAGATGATATATGTTCTTAGAAAAGTACAATTTTTTAGCCCAATGTACCGTACTTTGAAAAATGTGCGAATTTTTTGTGCGTTAATTAGTACGCAATGATTCATTCAAAATATAAATGGAGCATTCCATGTGAAATTGGACACTTTGAAAAACTTTTTTTTTGATTTTCCCAATTTGTTTACAGTTTTTAGTACCCTTCGAAAACTCCTTTGTGGTAAATTTTCAGATTTTTTTGATGACCCGTTCAAAAGATATCGAATTTTTAAAAATTGTTAGTTTGTTCCTTTACTCAAACTTCTTTTAGTCATAACTTCTTCAATAATGGCCCAAATTTCCAATTTTTTTTTCAAAATTTTTGTTTTTTTACGTACATTAAAAAAAAAAAAATCCCAAAAAATTCTTAAAAGCGCTCTAGTATGCGATTTTTAAGTTTTAAAATTTAAATCTCATTTTTGAAAATGTTTGTACTCTTCAATTTTTTTTTAAATTTTTTTGTGTAAAACTTCTATCGATTTTACAAATTTTTTGCCCAGGAGGATCGTGCGATAACGGTTATTACTATTTTTTAAAATTTTTTTTTGTAATTTTCCAATCTTAAAGTCATTTCTACTGCTCCAATGTGCGTCTTAGAGGGGTCATTTATAAGACCGACCCCCATTAATTTTTACGTCTTAACATTTCTTTGGAACAAACTCATACCCTATCTCCAATTTCTAAGGGGGCTCCCAAACAAAACAACATTTTTTAAAATTTGCTCCAACCGCTCTAACTGCCCTAATAGTGCCGTTAGAGCAACAAAATATATGACCGACCCACAATATTTTTTTAGTCCAAACATTTTTTCTGAACACACCTACCCTCTATCTCTAATTGTTAAGGCGGTCCCCATATATTTTTTTTTTATTTTTTGTAAATTTGTTTTATTTAATCAGCTTCTACCGCTCCAATGCACACTGGGCCGAGATGGTAGTTTTTTTGGCCAAAACTAAAATAAACAAAATTATTAAATTAAAAAAAGCGAATGCACTATTGTATTAAGTATGACTTGCTGCACCTTGTCTGTAATTTTTGTAAAATTCGGTACACCCATTCTCTTGGAATGATCCATCAAAGATAAAATATGTATGCTTAAATCTCCATATACCGTAATCAAAAAAGCTAGCAAGTTTATACATTATTAAGATGGGACCTTGTTTTTTTTTGGGGGATTAATTTATTTGACAAAGGGAAGTACAACATGTAAATGGGTATGAACAGCTCTTTTTCCCTATTTTTTTTTTTTGATGATTTTTGATATTTTTATATAAATTTTGAAAAATTGTTCCATTTGATATAGTTGTTCCAAAATGTTCCGCGACATAATCCAAAAGTTAGGATGCCAAAATGTTCGTTGGTTTACTAGCTTTCAGACTGACCTGCCCGCTTTTGCCCGTTTTTTCATCTGCGTATATAATATCAATAGAAAGGGAGATGAACAAGTCTAAAGTTGTTAAAATGAGCCTTTTTTATTAAATTAAATTAATTTTATGAATTAACAATTTTCAAGTTTTTCCTAAAGTACATACATAGTGTTTTTCTATATTAATACGGGATAAAATGAAACCCGGTTACCCAAAAACCCGAATACAAAAAAAAAACCGGTTACGAGAAAAACCCGGTTACACGAAAAATATTTTTTTTTTATCGTATTAAAATTTGTTTTTAATACATTGAAAAAAAATAATTACCCGGTTAGGCGGTCCTGACAGCTTTTTGAAAGAGTGTGGAACTTTTGATAACGATGAGTTAAAAAAAGTGTTTTTTTAAACGGGTTTTCAAAAAAAAAAATATTTTTTCTAATTTTTTTTAAAATTTTATTTCCATTACATTTTTTAAAACGGGCACAAGCTGGCAACTATTATGTAAAGTGTGGATAGGAAGAATAATTCTGGCCCAGACAGTTTTTTGAAAGGGCGTGGAACTTTTGATAACGATGAGTTTAAAAAAGGGGTTTAAATAAAAAAATATTTTATTTTTTCAAATTTTTAATATTTCAATAACATTTGCCTAAACGGGCACAAGCGGGCAACATTTTTAGATAGAAGGAATAAAAAGGAAAATTTTGGCCCAGACAGTTTTTTGAAAGGGAGTGGAACTATTGATAACGATGGGCTTAAAAACGGGGTTTACAAAAAAAAAATCAGATTTTTATAAACTCTTATTTCAATTAAATTTTTGAAATCGGGCACAAGCGGGAAATTTTTTTGGAAAGTGTAAATAAAAAGGATAATTCTGGCCCAAACAGTTTTTTGAAAGGGCGTGGAACTTTTGTTCACAATGAGTTTTAAAAAAGGGGGTTTTCACAAACATTTTTTTATTTTTTTTTTAATTTTTGGTATTTTAATCTCATTTGTGTAAACGGGCACAAGCGGGTAAGTTTTTTCTAAGGTGGGGTTAAAAAGGCTAATTATGGCCCAGACAGTTTCTTGAAAGAGCGTGGAACTTTTGATGAGTTTAAAAAGGGGGGTTTCAGAAAAAAAAATAATTTTTTCAATTTTTTATTAGCCCTTATTAGAAGTAATTTTTTTTTTTTTGAAAACGGGCACAGACGAGTAACTTTTTTGGAAAGTGCTGATAAAAAGGGCAATTCTGGCCTAGACAGTTTTTTGAATGGGCATGGAACTTTTGATGACAATAACTTTAAAAAGGGGGTTTTCAAAAAAAGACAAATTTTTTCCAATTTTTTATAAACTTGTTTCAATTTAATTTTTGAAAACGGGCACAAGCGGAAAAGTTTTTTGGAAAGTGGTGATAAAAAGGATAATTCTGGCCCAGACACTTTTTTGAAAGAGCGTGGAACTTTTGATGAGTTTAAAAAGGGAGTTTTCAGAAAAAAAAAATAATTTTTTCCAATTTTTTATTAGCCCTTATTAGAAGTAAATTTTTGAAAACGGGCACAGGCGGGCAACTTTTTTGGAAGTGCTGATAAAAAGGGTAATTCTGGCCCAGACAGTTTTCTGAAAGGGCGTGGAACTTTTTATGACGATGAGTTTATAAAGAGGGTTTTCAAAAAAAATGTTTTTTCAATTTTTTATAAGCTCATTTTTCAATTCAATTTTTGAAAACGGGCACAAGCAGGTAACTTTTTTGGAAAGTGCTGATACAAAGGATAATTCTGGTCCAGACAGTTTTTTGAAAGGCCGTGGAACTTTCCATAACGATGAGTTCTTAAAAGGGGGTTTTGAAAAATGAAATAATTTTTTTCATTTTTTTATAAATTTTATTTAAATTCCATTTTTGAAAACGGGCACAAGCGGGCAACTTTTTTGGAAAGTGTGGATAGAAAGGATAATTCTGGCCCAGACAGTTTTTTAAAAGGGCGTGGAACTTTTGATAACGATGAGTATAAAAAGGGGGTTTTCAAAACAAAAACAATTTTTTTTTTCAATTGTTTATAAACTTTTTTTCAATTATATTTCGGAAAAAGGTATATTCACGTGATTTAAATGAAATTCATTTACGCTCACGCGTGAATCACGTTATTTTTAAACTTTTTTTCAATTCAATTTTTAAAAACTTTTATATCACGTGATTTAAGTGAAAATCACTCACTCTCACGCGTGAATCACGTTGTTTTTAGAGTCACGCAAATCACGGGACCAGAGACCATCTCCAATTCAAAAACATAAACAAAAGACAAGTTTCTCTTCATTTGTTTCATCTGTAACATCTGTAAATTTTATTAAAAATTAAGTGTCCACCCTGAAACAGTTTCCTTGTAGGTCCGATTCCAAAAAGTTTCAAGTCACTTATTTATTACCCTAATATAGGCTTATATTCTGAATTTCAACAAAATCGATTAACATTTACGACCTGTAGAGACTTTTGGCCAAAAAACCTACCATCTCGGCCCAGTGTGCAATGGTGCGTCCGAGAGGGGTCCCCCATTATTTTTACCCTACAACATTTTTTTTTAAACATACCTACGCCATATCTCCACTCCCTAAGTAGGCTTCCATTCAAAATTACATTTTTATAAAATTTGCTCCAACTGTTATTTGTATGGGAGCCTACTTAGGGAGTGGAGATAGGGCGTAGGTATATTTAAAAAAAATGTTGTAGGGTAAAAATAAGTGGGGGTCGGTCTCACTAATGACCCCTCTCGGACACACCATTGGACCGGTAGAAGCTGATTAAATAAAACTAATTTACAAAAAATAAAAAAAATTGTATGGGGACCGCCTTAACAATAAGAGATAGAGGGTAGGTGTGTTCAGAAAAAATGTTTGGACTAAAAAAATATTGTGGGTCGGTCATACATTTTGTTGCTCTAAGGGCAATATTAGTGCAGTTAGAGCGGTTGAAGCAAATTTTGAAAAATGTCGTTTTGTGTGGGAGCCTCCTTAGAAATTGGAGATAGGGTATTAGTTTGTTCCAAAGAAATGTTAAGACGTAAAAAATAATGGGGGCCGGTCTTATAAATGACCCCTCTATGACGCACCATTGGAGCAGTAGAAGTGATTTTAAGATTGCAAAATTACAATAAATTTTTTTCAAAAAATTTTAAAAAATAGTAATAATCGTTATCCCACGATCTTCCTGGGCAAAAAATTAGTATAATCGATAGAAGTTTTACACAAAAAAATTTCAAAAAAATCGAAGAGCACAAACATTTTCAAAAATGAGATTTAAATTTAAAAACTTAAAAATCGCATATTAGAACGCTTTTAAGAATTTTTTGGGATTTTTTTTTAGAAAGTACGCAAAAAAAAATTTTTTTGAAAAATAAAAATTTTAAATTTGGACCATTATTGAAGAAGTTATGAGTAAAAGAAGTTTTAGTAAAGGAGCAAACTACCAATTTTTAAAAATTCGATATCTTTTGAACGGGTCATCAAAAAAATATGAAAATTTATCACGAAGGAGTTTTCGAAGGGTACTAAAAACTGTAAATAAATTGGGAAAATCTAAAAAAAATTTTTTTCAAACTGTCCGATTTCACATGGAATGCCCCATATGTATCTTCTACTGGCTTCCAAATGGTCCTAAGTGGGACTTTTTAGGGATTTTGTAAAAAAAATCGTTTTTTTTTTTTAATTTTTGATATTAGTGTTCAACGCATCAAAATTAGCAGACCACTCAAAAAATGATGTCATTAACTGTTTGTAGTTTATTTAAAAAGTTTTACGTTTTGTCGTTTTTTAAAAGAAAAAACATAAGTTCAATGTTCAGTTCATATAAATGACTATTTATGTTGGCATTCAATTTTTTAAGGTCATTTATTTTTGTTCTGTAAGTGATTCTTCTTTAATTTTTAATGATTTGTGTAGGTTATTTTTTTTTAATTCTTGGCATTTTTTTAAGAGCAATCATTAGTTTCTACATACTTGTGTTGGTTATTTTTTTGTAAACAAAAAATTCAAAAAATTATTTAAAGAAATATAAAAACATGTTTGTATCACGTGACTTTGGCACAATGGGTAGAGTGTCTGGCCAGAATGTAGTTGATTGCGGGATCGATTCCCTAAAAATTTTATTAAAAATTTTTTAAATTAAATTTAATAGAAAAATTGTAAAAATAACCCACGAAATCATTAATTTTTAATGTTTTCGTAGGGATTTTTTTTTGAATTTGTTGTTAAAAATTACACAACAATCATTAATTTTTAATGTTTCTGTACCCGAGTAAAAATAATTTAATATGATCTTATTTACTTTTATATAGTCATATTATTTGATATATGATCATGTGTGACACTATGTATTGCAAGATAAATTTATATAATAAATTTTGATGTGGGATTTTTTTAAGATATCGCCATACATAACTATATGTTGTAACATCTGGTCCCATGCATCATTTTAAATTTCTAAGTGTTTTATATAAAATTTTATATGCCTCCATTATTTTTTAATTTTTTTAAGTGTTTTCCAAGAACACATTTTTATCGCAAATATTTTCAAAGTGTTTTATATAAAATTTAATATGACTTCATATTTTTTTATTTTTCTAAGATTTTTTCAAGCACCACTTTTTTATCACGAATATTTTCTAAGTGTTTTATATAAAATTTTATATGACTCTATCTTTTAAATTTTTTCTAAGTTTTTTTCAAGGAACATTTTTTTTATCGCAAATATTTTCTAAGTGTTTTATATAAAATTTTATATAACTCCATTTTTTCAAATTTTTCTAAGTTTTTTCCAAGGACAAATTTTTTTGAAAATATTTTCTAAGTGTTTTATATAAAATTTAACATGACTCCATTTTTTGAAATTTTTCTAAGTTTTTTTCAAAGAACAACTTATTTTTATTATTTTAATTTTTCAACTTTTTATTAAAAACTAAAAACAAACATCCGATTTCTAAAATTGTATAAATTTTAATATAATTGGATATAATTTTATATCATTGGATTAGACCAAAACTCGTATCAATGTCGATATAAAGTTATATAAACTGATATTATTAGATATTATTCGATCAAATCTTATGAAATCATTTTTCGTAAAAGATCATATCAAAATAGACACGAACCCATATTAAATTATATATTGTGTCATATCAATTTTTTTACTCGGGTAGATTATTTTTTTCAAATTTGTTGGTAAAAAAATGAAAGTGACGTTATTTTTAAATGTTCAACGTTATTTATTTTGGAAAATTTTATTAACAGTAAAAAATAAATGGTGATGTTTGTTAAAAGAAATAAATAATTACTGGGATGCTTTTAAAATGTTTCATTACTTGTTTTAAATATGCTTTTCATTTGTTTTTGCCTACAAAATATGTTAAATGATATGATGTATTGCAAGTCAATTTTTTTAAAGTTTTTTTTAAGATTTGGTTACTCACATGAGCGAGCGTTAATATGAGCAGAAAAAAAATGTCGTGCGTGAGTAATATTTTTATTTCGTGAGCATGACCAAGTCAAAATTCACTCACGCGCCCATCTCTACTTTAAAAGTGACAAAAATACAGCATACATTCAGGCGCTTATTTAAAAAATCCATGGCTTACACTCCAATTGCTCTGTAATTTATATATGTTAATAAGTACCGAAAACTAAGTTAAACCTGATATTTGCTATCGGCTATCCTGGTGGTTTAAACAAGGGTTGGCACCTTATGAAAAATGATAGCCTTTAGGGCAAATCTGAATAAAAGCCGAAGTAACAGGAATTTTGCCAAAAGCCAAAACACGTGTCGGCTTAAACTGAATAGAGATTATTATATATTGGGGGTATAGACTTATCCATATAAAGTAGCTCAATATTTACACATTTTTGGTAAAAACCAACTTAGCAAAGCCTTACTTTGATAAGTCAAACACACCATTAGATAGATTTTGGTCCTCTGAAATTTGAAACAAAAAATGCATTTTTTTCATCCCATAAACAGATTAATATTGATTCAACAGTAAAATCTTCATTCTAAAATTATGGGTACCAAAAAGATCTTTTATATAGGTACACTTTTATATAAAAAAGTACCAAATATGGTGACATATGTACTCATCTTTGGTACTTATTCACACAAGTGGCTTCACTTTAAATCTTGTTAAATATACATATATTAACTTTATATTCTTTTGAGTAAATACGGTTGTGTTAAACAAACAAACAATTTCATATTCCTACGTTTTCATCATTAAGGATGAGCTGTTGTAAAGATAACATACGGTGTCTAGCATTGAATTTTCCGGTACATGTTTGATTATATTCTATTCTTACAGTTTTCCATTTTAATGATATGCAAAAGGTTTTTTTCTTGCTCTACAATATGTACCGTATGTGTTTTATTAAGTAAAACATATGCATACAAATGAAAATTTAAATACTGAACTTAAATTTTATAAAATTTAAAATTTTCTAATGAAATTTTCTTAAAGAAACCAGGTGTAATACTATACTGTATTGCCATACTCCAAATAAAAACTCAGTTAAAATTCAAAAAAACTCTGCTACTCGATTTTCCGTGCTTTATCGCCATTTTTTGGAAGCTTGCGTAGAATGTAGAATTGAATAGTGAAATAAAATTTTCAATAAGTTCAATTGGGTCCAACCCGGTTTTAAATTGCAATTTTTATTATTTTTGAATGCATTATTTTTAATGATCTAAAAACCTCCTAAAAAGTGATGTTATCAAATAATCCAAAAAAATAAAACATTTGAAGGCGAAGTCTTTCGATAAATCCAAGAAAATCAGCACACTACATTTCTTCTCATTAAGCTCAAATTTAAAAATTAAGCTTGTTTTGACCCAAGGATTAATAGGTATTCTTTCGAAATTTGGCAGGTAAACGTATTTTGTGCTCAGAAATTTAAAATAAATCGAACCAGTCCTATTTGCAGTTCCAAAACAAACAACCCTCCCGATTTTCATAAGAATCTCTCAAAATTCTTAAAATTTGAAAAAAAAAATTAATTTGTTTATTGGTGTTAAACCTGGACTTTGGTCTTCTTATCAAATCTGATTATAACTGGACCATTTCTGGAATAAGTCCCAATATAAAAATTTTGCCCGATATTCAGTTAAATCGGTAACTCAAATTTTGTTTGTTTGTGTTTTTACACTAATTAAAGATCTAACAAGAGATGGATCCAATCGGATCGATGTTTGGACTTGGGACTAGTGTTTGGGAATTCCTGGACTTTGTAATTTCCCGGAAAACGGGAAAAAATTAATTTATTCATTGTTAATATAAATCATAAAAAACATAAAAATTTGACCAACTTTTTATTAAAAACAGTTTTATTGGAGATAAACAATTAATTAAAACATAAAAAATCTAAAAATAAAAGTTTTAAATCCTGAAATACAATAAAAAAAAATATTGCAACTTTTTTCCCGACAAAAAATCGCAAAAATAGCTAAAAAACGCAAAAAAAATAAAACTGCGTTATACGAGCAAAAACTAATATACTTGACAGCACTTTTAATATTTGTTCTGGAAATGTAAATTCTAGGTTCAAAATTTTTATATTTTTTGACAGTCTTAGCAAAGTTATCATTAACCGACATATATTTTTTGACACTAAGTTTTTTCATGATATTGTCATACTTTTTACACTTGGTCAGTTTTCCTGTTCTTTCAAATAAAAAAAATACAAAAAATAGCAAATGTAATTATACCTGTATGTAAAAAAAATATTAAAAATTAAATTAAAATAAACGTTTTTTATATAAAATGGTTTATTTTATAAAATTCCCGGATTTCCCGGGAAAAATTAAAAAAAATCCCGGGAATTCCCGTCAGTCTTTTCCCGGGAAATCCGACTCGGGAATGCCCGGACCCCAAACACTACTTGGGACCCATATTCCGGAAAGCGCTGAGTAGGATATTATAAATCAAATCAATTTATCAAATTAACAAAAAACGCTTTACATTTCTTATTGCAATTGCCAACGTTGGTTAAGCATTGGCATATCCATCAAAGTTAGCGTTCTGCCAGTACAATATTTTTGGTACGGTTGACAATTTCTGACTGGGTATGTAAAATTTTTTTTTTTTAAATTATTATGTTACATTTTATTCTAGTGTTTATAAAAAACCGACATTTTGGAAAACCGGTTTCTCGGTTAACCAAAAATCAGCTTTTTCGGTTAACCGGTTTTTTCGGTTAAACCGGAATAAAAAAACCGGTTAACCAGTTTTTTTTTTCTTTAACTGAAAAAAACAAAAAATACTTGAAAATAGCTGATTTTTATTAAATAATAAAGCGAATATAGCTTAATTTAACATACACTCAAAATAATCACTCTGTTAAATTACAGAGATACTCTGCTGAGCCAGCAGAAAATACCATAGATTTCCAACCAGCAAGATTTTTTGTTATTTTACGAAGAAAACTCTGTAAAATGATTTCGATAAAAAAAAAACTGTTAATTTATAGAATTATCTGTAAAATATTGATAAAACGGAAAAGAATTTTACCAAAAAAGCTCTGTAAATTTACAAAGTTTGAGTTAAATGCATTTTATGAGTTCAAAATTTTACAAAAAAACTCTGTAAATTTACAAAGTTTTAGTTAAATCGATTTTATGAGTAAAACTTCTCTGCTTCAAAAGCATTAAAATTTTGTTAAATTTTACCGCTTTAATGCTTCCAAATTGCAAATTTAATTTTTTATTTTTGTGAATATTATGAGTTTTTAACAAGTAACTCCAATTTTACACGTCATCCTTGTAAAATTACCAGTTGTTATTGTAATTTAAGACACTTTTTAATGGGGGGTTTAGTTTTTTGAAGTGATTTTTATTTTTACAGAGCAATAAGTAAAATTACAAATGAAATTTAGTATTTTGGTTACGAGAAAAAAACAAAGTATTTTTCTAAAATTCGTATTTTAACAAAAAAACTGTTAATTATCTGTAAAATAGAGATTACAAAGTAAAAAGTAAAATTACAGATAAAATTTTGTTTTTTGGTCACATGAAAATACAAAGTATTTTCTTAAAATATGTATTTCGACAGATAACTTTGTCAAATATTTGTCGAATTGAGATTACAGTCATTTTACAGAGTATTTAACAGAGTAATTATTTTGAGTGTATTTGTTTCTTTCAGCAAGGTTTGCAACTATTACGCTATAAAAAAGCGATATTTAAATAATGTACTTTAATTGACCATATTCACTAGAACTTCAATTTAATTTGTATTAGTTTTATTTAGAAAAATACATTAGCGGTTTTCACAGTGACGATTAAATTTGCCTGTTTTAGTTTGGTATTTGGCAAATGTGCCAAACGTCAAAAAAATGCCAATTTGAATGTGGCATATTTTTTTTAAAATGCACAACTCGAACCTTGTTTAAAAACAAAATGCCATTGTGCAAATAAAAAAAACGTAAAAATGACAACAGCTGTGATTGTTTATGCTGAAATTTCGAACGCGGCAACAAAAACATTTATACAAAAAGAAACAAACACATTTTTTGTGTTTATTTTAAAATTGTGAATGTAAAAAGTTAATTAAAGTTATTTTGTGCAAATTATTAACGAAAAGTGCGCTCACGATATGTAAAGAAAAAATGGTGGCAAATACTTGACGTTTAGTAAAATGGCAAATTTGCCAAATACCCAACTAAAAAAGGCAAATTTAGTCGTTATTGTGAAAACCCCAATTTATTCGTTATAAGTAAATTGCAGTTTAGAATTTTATTTTAATTTTCTTTTATTGACATTTTCGACACTAACAGGGATTTTAGTATCTGGTTAATAGTCACTTATTAAATTTTTTTATGAAATGTTCAAAAAAAAAAAAAAACGCTGACAACGGTGAGTATTTAAAGTTTTTATCAGTTTCGGAATAAAATTCCTATTTAGAAAATTTTTTCTTAAAGACAAAAAACATTTTAGACGTAATTTTTCGCGGATTTTTGAAGTGTTTTCAACGAAATTTTGAAAATATAATATACCCTTAATATTTGCGAAACTATTCCGTTTTGAATGTATTTAAAAACCGGTTAACCGACAGAAAAAAACCGGTTTTCGGTGCACCGGAAATCTTCAATTCCGGTTAACCGGTTTGCAAAAAACCGACATTTTAAGAAAAAACCGGTTTTTCGGTTAACCGGTTAATAAACACTATTTTATTCCCTAGCTGGTGAACACCTTTTTTATTCACCAACAGGTGAATTTTTACACCGTCCAACAAAAATGAAAAAAGTCTTTGAACGCGAAATGGATAGTATACGTTTAAAACTACAGACTAAATGTAGTAAAACTGCATTCACAGGTTTTCTTTTTGTGATCCTGTTTCCTTTTAAAAGGACTTTAAAGTTTTAGAGGATTATATTTTTAGTATTTGTGCTTGTCCTAGGATGCCACTAGTGATAGTAAATGAAAGAGGAGGATTTCCCCTAATTTTCCGTTTTTATTATTATTATATATCAGGAAAAAAGGGTAATTTACATCCTTTCAAAAATGTATCCTTCAAAATCATTCAAAATTTTCAACAAAATATTTTGATAAAGTTTTCAAATGCCTTTATTCCCATCCTTTAATCCTGGTATGGCAAAATGAAAAAATGTTAAAATTAGATGTGCAAATTTCATTTGCCATCACAGGACATCTTAGGACAAGTACAAATATTTCTAAAATATTTTACAAAATGTATTCTTTTAAACTTTAAAGTCCTTTTAAAAGGAAACAGGATCACGAACTGAAAAACTGTAAATACCGTTTTAATCCATTTGATATCTACTTTCAGACGTATAACATCCGGTTCATGTTTAATATTGGCTGTCGGACGGTGTTATCTATGTTACAAACTTTTTGGATTTAAGAAAACTAAAACAGTAATTCTTATATTCTTTTTTTCCACTGAGGTGGTGTCTTGCGTCACTTTGAAAATTAGTCACCAGTCTAAAAACATAATCATGTTTAAAAACAAATTTATGAAGAAACGTATTTTGATTGAAAAAACACTTTGATAAAAAAATTTTGATGATAAAAAAATTTATAAAAAAAAATTTGCGATAAAATTTTTTTTTTTTTGATGAAAAAAAGTTTTGATGAAAAAAAAAAAGATTTTGATAAACAAAAGTTTTGGATGAAAATAATTTTTTTTTTCAAAAAAAAAAGTTTTGATACAAACAAAAATGTTAAAAAAAAAATTAAATTTAGATATTAAAACAAAAAGTTTTGATGAAAAATATTCATGAAAAATAATTATGTTATATTTTATTTACCAGCTGGTGAAAAATTTGTTTATTCGCCAGCAGGTGAATTATTATTCAAGTTACAAATTAAATTATGTTTGCCTTTTTTATAAGTCGTTAGCTACACACAGAAAACAAATTTGCTAATTTCCAACTGAAATTCAGTTGTTGCAACAATAATTCGGTTGATGCATTTGTATTAAGGTTAAAACAACTAAATATCGGTAGTTACAACTAAATTTTGTAAATACAACAGTCTTTTAATTGAAACAACTAAAACATTCGTCTGCCACAGTGAAATTTAGTAGCAGCAACCGAATTTTGAGTTGCTTCAACTGAAGAATTCAGTTGGAAATTTATTTTTCTCTGTGTATATATAATTTAATAAAAAAATTTTCAGTCAGAATTTTTGAAAAATTTTACATTTTTATTTAAAAAAAATTAAAATCACTAAAATAGTGTTTTTATTTGTGTTCGAAATATTTTGGTTGTTTGGAAGAGTATTAACGGTATATTGTTTGTGCTTGTTTAATTCAAAAACCACAAAAAGTGTTAAGTGCTTTTGTTAAGAGCAAAGAATGAAATCGAATATTAATCTGCATTAAAAATATAGTGGTGTTAATCAGTGTTGGTATTTGAGAATTTTCAATTAGTGCCATGTTGAGGGCTAAAAAGGGCCAAAATTGGTTAAAAAGTGCCAAAAAAAAAATTAAAATACTTTTTAGTATTAAAAATTTAAAATACTTTGTTTTTCTCAAGAATCATAGAGTAAAAAGAATAAGGGTTATCATGGGTGAAAATTTGGTGAAAGCAAAACAAAAAACTACGATATCTCGAAATTTTTACTTGTATAATCTCGAGGTAATCGTTGTTTTTATTGCTAAAAATAATACATTTTCACCCTCGATACCACTGATTCTTATTAATATAGCAAGATCTTAGGATTCTTAAAATGGGAACAACTGACACTTTTTGTCCTTTTTGTAATAATTAAATTTTAGTAAAAATATATTTTTTTTAATTATTTTAAATAAATTTCGACAATATTTTTGAGGACGAAATAGGGCCAAAACTGTTTTTTGTGGTGCCACTGATCATTCAATAGTGCCAAAAATGGCACTATTGTGCCACATTTCCCAACCGTGGTGTTAATATTTCACACAATAGAGAAATAAAAATAAAACAAATTGAGACGCAATTTTAAAATTAAAAAACTGTTTTAAAAGAAACAAGTGAGAGTGTTAAAATTGGTTGTGCCGAATCTTAAGTACCCTCCACTTTAATAGCAAAATGTTTTATATTTT
Organism: Pegoplata infirma; assembly: GCA_963921195.1. Classification (NCBI taxonomy): domain Eukaryota; kingdom Metazoa; phylum Arthropoda; class Insecta; order Diptera; family Anthomyiidae; genus Pegoplata; species Pegoplata infirma. The sequence goes on from CAWUER010000021.1 coordinate 144,570, forward strand.
TTTCTTTTTTTAAATAGTACACTTAAATTCTTATTCCGATGACCTCGCCTGAAAAAAAAAAGCAAGAGTAAGAACTTGAATATTCTTACCCGCTTGGCCCAAGTCCAAAACGATTAAATTTTTATGGCATCAAAATGTTTTATGAAATGATTCAAAAGCTATGAAAATATGTAATTTTTTAGAGGTAGTGTCAGTTCTAAAAGGAGTAGTAAAAATTACGACTTTTTTTGTAATTTTACAAAACTTTTTACCAATAAAATTGTGAATTTAAAACTTTTAAGACGCGATAAAACTTACAAGGTTGTTTTGTAAAATTAACTTGGAAATTTGTATATTTACTAAAAAAAAATTAAAAATTATAAAAAAAAAATTCGATCGAAAATTTTTAGTTAAAAAACAAGAAAAACCGTCAAATATTGGTAAAATGTGATTACGAGACTTTTTCTAGTAATTTGACAAGAATTTATTTTAGTTTTCAGACGGATTGATGTATGGACAGATTGACTAACGAATTTCCTAGACCAATATTTCGCTGTGTTACACACCGATTAACAAAGTTAATATGCCATAATTTTTTTTGATAAAGAATATTAAAACACGTTGCAACATGTGCGCAACAGATATTAGCAAATAAATATAACAATTTTCTAATTAAATCAACATGAGAACAATATGAAATATACACAATCAACGATATAAATATACTGACATCAGTTCAGTAGCGAAGAAAACGGATCCATTGAATCCAATAAACAAAACAGAGTGTCACTTTAAGTTTTTATTTTTCAAACTGTTAACATGGTGACATATTAAAACGACACAATGACACGCTAAATACAAAAACACGAACAAGACAGAAATGCAATTAAAGACGTGTGAATAATCATGATATACAGTGCCGGTCAAAAGTATTCACACAGAGCTATAGTAAATGCAATTGGTTAAAAACAAAATTTAAAATACTAGCCTTTTTTATCAAACGAGTATTTTTTAGAAGGTGTTTTGTAGGTAATTTATTCAGCTTTAATTTAAGCTTTATAGCATCCAGATTGAGTTAATAAGAAATGTGCTACGAGGGTTGAACTGGAAAATTATAATTTTCATAGACATTAAAAAAACATTAAAAAATATTTTTATTTTTTTTTTCTAAGTTTTAACATTAAAAATTAAAAAAATTTCAACTAATTTATATTCCTTTATAAACTGATTTTTTAATGACCACAAAAAACTTAAAATTTTCTAAATATTGTAAAAAAAAATCACATTTTATGACCTCCAATTCTTTTGACCACCAATTTTTTGTTAACATAGAAAAAGGTAAATTATTTTCAATAAACAATAAAATCTTTTCTTTGTTTACAAAAAATTGATGGTCAAAAGAATTGGAGGTCATAAAATGCAAATTTTTTCTACAGAATTAAAAAATTTTAAGTTTTTTTGTGTTTTTAAAAATATTAGTTGATAAATGAATTTAAGTTATTGTGAATTTGATTGATTAAACTTTTGTTGTTCAAACTTGGGAAAAAAATTTAGAAATATTTTTTTAAATTTTTTTAAAAAATGCCTATAAATATTTACATTTTCCAGTTCGACCATTGCACACAGGGCCAGCATGATCCAATTTCGGCCAAAAGTCTTTATCATTGTTGGATCCGTCTGAAAATGTGCTTCTAGAGGAATTCGAGGTCGCTGATTTCAAAATTTAGCTAAAAACCAAAAAAATCAAAATGGCGGATCCAATATGCACGGTGAGCCTCAACGATGTTCAGGTTGAACTTTAGTGTCGACGAAAAGTGTAAGCGCAGTTCGATTTCTACATGAATAAATGTCACAAAACTGTTAACAGCGAAATCGTAGCTGATCGCATTCGCAAGATATCGCGAAATTAGTGTTTTTGTATTTTCTAAAATTTTGACAATGAAGTTTTTTAAACATCTTCAAAAACTGGGTATGCAGTTTTAATTGTATTTATTTACATGTCACAACACAGTTAACAGCGAAATCATATCTTCTCAATTTCGCGAGAAATCGCGAAATTACTTTTTTGCTGTTTTTATTTATGTTTTTATCTTCATATATGATTTTTTAAAATTTCATAAAAACATGGTATGCAGTTTTACTTGTGGTGTATCAAAGGTCACACAGCTGTTGACATCAAAATTGTAGGTGCTAAATTTTGCGAGATATCGCGTAATTATATATATATTTTTTTTTTTTATTATATTTTAAACCCGGTTCTTTAGAAATGATAAAAAAAAGTGGTAAGCAGTTTGATTTGAACATGCTGGAAGAAATTAAAACTGCCCCCAAAAAAATTATAGCTGCTCACTTTCGCGAGAAATAGCGAAAAACAGCTTTTTGGGGGTATTTCTTGTTTTGATTAATAAAAGAAGTTTCTTTAACATTGTTGAAAAACACGAAATGCAGTTTGACTTGCTATTGGTCAAAGGTCATAAGGCTGTTAACATTTAAATTCTAGCTGCTTAATTCTTCGAGATATCGCAAAAAAACTCGCTTATCTACTATTTATTCATTAATTTGTGTTATTTGTGGTCTGTAAAAACATATACTTCAATTAACGACAAAAATGTGGTATGCAGTTTGAATTCGAGGTTATTAGAGGTGACAAAACTGCAAGCATAAAAATTATAGACGATCAATTTCCCGAGAAATCGCAAAACTACTGTACGAGCTTTTATAATAAATTACTTTTTTTTCTTTGGTATCAAAAAAAAAAAAAAAAAATTTAAGTAACTACAAGTATATGGTATGCAGTTTAAATTGCCCGTAACTGAAGGTTGTAAAACTGCTGAAATCTATATATTGACGCTAATTTTCGCGAAAAATCACGAAAAATTTTTCAATTTTTTTTTTTCATTTATTTTGTATTGTAATATTATTAATTATATTAACTTTGCGATTCCTTAAAGAATTGACCACATCTTTTGTGTTAGCAGTTTAATATCTTTTTATCATGTACAAATAAAAATGCATACCACGTTTTTACACCATTTCAAAAGAACATGCAAAATTGAAAAATAGAAAAAAAAATAAAAAATATATAAATAATTCCGCGATATCTTGCGACAGTGTACACCTACAACTTTGATGTCAACACCCTTATGACCTTCGATCACGTACACATTAAAGTGCATATCAGCTTTCCACAACATTTGAAAAAAACCTAGAAAAAGTTGAAAAACAAAAATTGACAAAAAAGTTATTTCGCGATTTCTCGCGAACTAAAAAAGATAGGATTTCGATGTTTACTGTTTTGTGACCTTAAAATAAGTACAATGAAAACTGTATACTCAGTTTTTGAAAATATTTAAAAAACTTCAATATCAAAATTTTTTAAAATATAAAATCACTAATTTCGCGATATCTCGCGAATGCGATCAGCTACGATTTCGCTGAAAACAGTTTTGTGACAACTAATCATGTAGAAATCGAACTGCATTTACACTTTTCGTCGACACTAAAGTTCAACCTGAACATCGCTGAGGCTCACCGTGTATGGCGGATCCAATATGGCGGACATTTTTTTTTTTTTAAATTGTCCGATTGAACTCAAATTTTGTTTTATGCGGGTCTTGGAGTTACTGAATAAGAATTGTTACTCCGAATTTTGAAAAACAAAATGGCGGACTAAATATGCTTCTTAAATTTTAAAGAATGATCCAACTGCGGCCAAAAGTCTTTGTCGTTGCTGGATCCGGCTGAAAGTATGCTTCTAGGGTATTTCGGGGTCGCTGATTTCAAAATTTAACTAAAAACGAAAAAAATCCAAATGGCGCATCCAATATGGCGGACAATTTTTTTTAATAATTGTCCGATTTAACTCAAATTTTGTTTTCAGTGTGTCTTTGAGTTACTGAATCTGAATTACTGGCGTGAATTTTGAAAAACAAAATGGCGGACTAAATATGCTTAGTAAAGTTTGTTACAAGTAATTAAAAAACAGTTATACTCCTTTTCTTTGTTGAAGCTAGCTAAAAGTGGGGCCTAGTAAATTTCCGGGTCTGTTATCTTTTCCGGGTCGGAAAACATGGCGGCTAGATTTTTTTAACTTTGTCTGATCTAACTAAAAATTAGTTTTAAAAGTATTAAGAGTGTCTGAAGTTAAATCTACGCACATAATTTTCATATATATTTTTTTTATTTTTGATATAAATATGGAAATGGTGTAAATGACTTAATTAGTTTCAGAAAAGCTTTTGGAAATGGTGACGACAAGTTATTCACTTTTTTTTTCTTTATTTTGGAAATTCAATAAAAAATCTTTGAATTTAATTGGAAATGGTGTAACTGATATTTTCCATAATTCTACAAAAAAACTAGATATGTAGATAACTTTTGTTTTCCTATACTTAAGGCACTCTCTGACGATAAAAAAAAACTATTCAAGCCGTAAAGGTCGAACCAGAATCAAATGCGTAGCGCAAGACGTAAAAAAACAAAAACAAACACATCAAATTTGAAATTTTTACGTCCGTTTGATTTAGGTGACTCACATTTAAATATTAGAAACGAAAAATTATTGACGCTAAAACATTATTTTGGGTTAAATTATTTTTTTTAAAAACAAATCTCGGACCACTGCATATATAGCTGTAATTTCGCCATTTATCATTTCGAGCAAGTTTGGGCTACTTTTTCCGAAAGATATGGATCCATTCTATATCAAAAAAAATATAGACCCATTGTATCGAACTGAGGATCGCTGAGGATTTTTCCGCTCGAGGTAAATAGCTAAAAAATTACAACTTTTTTCACAAAAAACGCGAATTGCTGCCAGGCAAATGAGTTAAATTTGTCCATGTTATTTTCGTTAAAAAGGCTTATATAAAAGGTTGAACCACTCAAACAAAAAGTTAAACATTAGCAATAGAAGTTTGGAAAAAAAATTATAAAAGTATCTCAACTTTTAAAATTTTTTTACCAACTTTTTTAACTTTGAAGACCTGTCAAAGGAAAGGGTGTAATTGGTTCATAAAGATAAGTTTAGAAAACCTGCTTCTATATATGCCCAACAAACTAGTAAATATTTTTTTGAGAGTTTACAAATAAGGACTTTTGGCCGGAAATCGATCTGTCTGGCCCTCTGTGCGATGGTGGAACTGGAAAATGATAATATTAATAGACATTTAAAAAAAAATTAAAAAATGTTGTTCAATTTCTTTTTTCTAAGTTCAAACATTAAAAATTAAAAAAAAAAAAAAAAAAATGTCAAATAATTTAAATTAATTTATCAATTAATTTTTTTAATGACCCAAAAATCTTAATTTTTTTTAAATACTGTAAAAAAAATCCCCATTTTATGACCTCCAATTCTTTTGACCACCAAGGTCTAAAATGCGGATTTTTCTACAGCATTTACAAATTATAAGTTTTTTTTGGGTCATTAAAAAAAAGTTGTTAGTTGATTGAATTAAATTAGTGTAAAATTGTTTAAACCTTCAGTATTCAAACTTTAAAAAAAAAAAAAAATTTAAATATTTTTAAAAAAATTTTTAAAAAATATTTATAAAAATTATCGTTTTCCAGTTCGACCCTCGTAGCACATTCCTTATTAACGCAATCTGGACTTTATAAAGCTTTCATTAAAGCTTAATAAACTAAAATTCTGATTAATTTTAATTAATAAATAAAAATTGTTTTATTCGACCTTTAAAATATTATATTTTGTGAGGATGTTTATTCTGGCTCGAGGTCATTATTTTCTGTACTAATTAAAACCATGATATTCTCATAGCATAATTTTCAAGAAAATTATTTTTTGTTTTAAATTTATTTATGTTGGTCATTTTTGCAAGACTTAATCGACATGTGTTTCGGAATTTGTCAAGATTCCATTGTCAAGATTATTTAGCAAAAATAGAAACGATATACTACAAAGTAGCAAACGAGTCTAATGACAAATCGTTTGTGCACAAACTAAAACATTAATACATATTCGACTCTATCCACAATGTGAATTAGAAAGACGAAGAAATTGTACTATGTTAGTAAGTAACGATTGTCAATAACCAACAAAAATATTTAAAACATTTTACATACGATAGTCCATTGGACTACAACAATATGTTTTTTGTTGTTGTGAATGAAATTATACCATTATTAGGGCTATTCATCACTATGGCGTGCCAACCATTATGTTCAAATTCTGATTAATTTTTATTAATAAATAAAAATTGTTTTATTCGACCTTTAAAATATTATATTTTGTGAGGATGTTTATTCTGGCTCGAGGTCATTATTTTCTGTACTAATTAAAACCATGATATTCTCATAGCATAATTTTCAAGAAAATTATTTTTTGTTTTAAATTTATTTATGTTGGTCATTTTTGCAAGACTTAATCGACACGTGTTTCGGAATTTGTCAAGATTCCATTGTCAAGATTATTTAGCAAAAATAGAAACGATATACTACAAAGTAGCAAACGAGTCTAATGACAAATCGTTTGTGCACAAACTAAAACATTAATACATATTCGACTCTATCCACAATGTGAATTAGAAAGACGAAGAAATTGTACTATGTTTGTAGTATATCGTTTCTATTTTTGCTAAATAATCTTGACAATGGAATCTTGACAAATTCCGAAACACGTGTCGATTAAGTCTTGCAAAAATGACCAACATAAATAAATTTAAAACAAAAAATAATTTTCTTGAAAATTATGCTATGAGAATATCATGGTTTTAATTAGTACAGAAAATAATGACCTCGAGCCAGAATAAACATCCTCACAAAATTTAATAAATTAACTACAAAACACTTTAAAAAAAAATACTCGTAACAAATTGCATCTATTTTAGCTCTGTGTGAATACTTTTAACCGGCACTGTATGTTGTTTTGTGAAAATAAGAATACGAATCTTACTTACTTTAGGCGACATTTATTATCCATTATTGAAAACAAAAAGTTAAAATCGACATGGCCGAATCCATGAATGTCATTTGAATACATATTGGGGATTTTAAATTTTTAACGTTATAAAAATTATATAAAAATTTTGACTTAAAAACATAATTTTGGTTAAAAACATTTTAAAATCAATAATAATCAATATTTAAATAATATTTTTTTTTTTTTCAAAAATAAGTATCACTACCCAGCAAACAAGCAGACTCATTTAAGACTCCAAAATGGGCTCAAAAAATATAACAGAAATTTCAAATTATTGTATGAAAGTGGTTCATCCAAAAGAGCCCTCTTTTTAGCCTTCAAAATGACTCCAAAAAAAGATTCAAAAAGGGGAAATTTTTTTCATACTTTGGAGTCTGTTTGGAGTCATTTTGGACTCCCTTAAAAAAGTGTGGTTTCTGGGTGCTATTTTTGCTGTTTTTTTTTTTTTTTTGTTTTATAAAAGAAAAATGCGTACATCTTGAGATCAGATCTGTTTATTAAAAAATGGTTTTAATAGTTTACAACAACACATCTAAATAAAACAAAATACATACATACAGAAATGCAAAAATATAAAAATTACAATAAATCTCTTCCTTTCTCTGCTCTGCACAACAATCCTTTGGCGGTCCCACGATCTTCAATATTGAAACTTGTATTTATTGGAAACATTCCCCGTTTTTAGTGGTTTTTATGTACATAAAGCGACATTAAAAAAAAATATTTTCTGACTTTGTTTATTTTGATAGAAAAAATATTTGTTGACTCCAAAAGCAACAATTTTTTTGAGTCTTTTTGGATGGCTCAAAAAATATTACTACCACAAATTTAAACCTTTTAGGAGTCAATTTGAAATATTTTTTTTATAAAACAATTTCCTCCATGTTTTAGGTTCCTTTTGGACTCAAAACAGTTGGATTTATATTGAATCCAAAAATTTAGCGTTTTTGGAAAACAAATTTGAAAACTAAAATAAAATGTTTTATTTTTAAATCTTTTTTGACTCCGAAAAATGAGGGTTCCAAAAATATTTATTATTTGAATTCATGTAGGAGTCCTTTATTTTGAGCACTCCGAACTTTGTTAGCTGGGTAGCTTACCATCCCGGTACTTCGTTACCGGTTGCATTGAATATCGTATAATAGAAGGATCAGAATTACTCTACCGATTTCAAGAAAATTACCCTACATAGTGTTTGTTTTATTTACTTGTGCACGTTTAAGTCTTTAATAAAATAATATTTTAATGAATATTTCAGTGAATAAATAAATTAGAATAAAAATAAGTTTGATTGAAAAATCATATAGAGAGAAAAAATATGGAGTAAAAAAAGTTAAATACTAAAAATTTGAATAAAAAGTATAATTCCATATTGTTCCCTGCTGTTTTCTATTTTGTTCCCCGTTCTAAAATTTAAAATATGTACTTCTCTTGGGTGATATTTTTGGGGCTTTTAGTTTAAAAGGTAAAAATAACCAAAATAAAACTTAAAATTAAATTTTCCAAAAACTGTGATTTTTTGTGCTAGGTGATCCTTTATTTAAAATATCAAGTTTCTGAACCATTATGTCAAGAAATATAAGAATAACCAAAATTTACACTTTTTCATTATTATAGGAACAAAAAAAAAAGTACCAAAAGTACACTTTCTTACCACCGTTATTTTTTTCTTCACTGAAGGATCCTTTTTTCCATATTTCAATTTTCTAGTATCATTGTTGTAGCAAATATTAAAAGTACAAACAGGATTTTACATTCCTAATTTTAAGTTTCTAGAACCATTACGCCAAAAAAATATAAAAGGTACCGAAAATACACTTTTTTAGCCATTTTACCCCACTAAGAAGCGCAACTTTAAAAACGTATTTTCCCAGAATGTTTTTTTTTACCGAATTCTCCTACATTACAAATGGTTAAATTCTAGGAAATATAAAAAGATTCTATAAATATAATTGCAGGAAATAAAAAAGTACCAAAAGGTGTACTTCCGGTACTTTTAATAATAGGAACTTTTTATAAAAGGTACTTTTAATAAAAGGTACTTTTTATAAAAGGTACTTTTTATAAAAGGTACTTTTTACAAAAGGTACTTTTTATAAAAGCTACTTTTTATAAAAGGTACTTTTTATAAAAGGTACTTTTTATAAAAGGTACTTTTTATAAAAGGTACTTTTTATAAAAGGTACTTTTTATAAAAGGTACTTTTTATAAAATGTACTTTTTTATAAAAGGTACTTTTTATAAAAGGTACTTTTTATAAAAGGAACTTTTTATAAAGGGTACTTTTTATAAAAGGTACTTATTATAAAAGGTACTTTTTATAAAAGGTACTTTTTTTAAGAGGTACTTTTTATAAAAGGTACTTTTGTAAAAGGTACTTTTTATAATTGGAATTTTTTATAAAATGTACTTTTCGTAAATGGTACAGAATTTTCAGAAAGTACTTGTTCCAGAATGTTTTACTCACTAAAGGATCCTACATTCCAAATTTCAAGTTTGAATAACCATTATTTCAGTAATAAAAAAAGGTTCCAAAAATATACTTTTTTATCCATTTTACCCCCGTAGAATCAATGTTGGCAAAACCCAGCCTCAGTAAATCTTTTTTCCGGGAGGTGAACCGACATTGCAAATTGTATGTTTCTAGTACCTTTATGTAAGGAAATATAAAATGTACCAAAAGTACAGATTTTTACCCTTTAAACCCCCCTAGAATCATCATTGGTAAGAATCCAGCCTTAGGGGATCTATATTCCGGGATGTGAACATACAGTCCAAATTTCAAGTCTCTGTGACAATTTTTTAAGGAAATATAAAAGGTACCAATAGTACAGATTTTTACCCCCTTAGAATCAACATTCACAAAAATCCAGCCGTACTGAATCTATACTCCAGGATGTGAACATACAGTCCAAATTTCAAGTTTCCATGACCCATATTTCAGGAGATATAAAAAGTACCAAAAGTACATATTTTTATCCTTTTTACCTTCTTAGAATCAACACTGGCAAAAAATCCAGCCTTAATGGATCTATATTCCGGAAGGTGAACATACAGTCCAAATTTCAAGTCTCTATGACCATTATATCATGAGATATAAAAAGTACCAATAGTACCGTTTTTTACCCATTTTACCCCCTTAGAATCAACATCGGACAAAATCCAGCCTTAGTGGATCTATATTCCGGGAGGTCAACCTACAGTCCAAATTTCAAGTCTCTAGCTTCAGCGGTTTGGGCTGGGCGATGATGAATGAGTATTTTTTTTTTTTAAAGTTTAGATGTTTGTCCTTCCACACAAAAAAAAATCAGAAAAACATTTTTCGTTTTTTTTTCGAGAAAATCGCATTTGAATTTTAAATTTCATAACAATTTTGTAATTTGCTTGTATTTTCTTGTATTAACGTTGCTAATGAGTAATATTCATGCAATTAATATTACTCATTCACAACGTTAAAACAAGAAAATACAAGCAAATTACAAAATTGTTATGAAATTTTAAATTCAAATGCGATTTTCTCGAAAAAAACGAAAAATGTTTTTCTAATTTTTTTTTTGTGTGGATGGACAACATCTAAACTTAAAAAAAAAATTAAAAAAAAAGAAAAAAAGTGGCCGGATTTTTGATAAATTGACTTTTTTAAAAAATGGAAAATTTCAGAACGGGTTCTGAAAATTTTCCAAAGAAAAAAATTTTATTCGATAGCCCATACAAAACTACATAAGAATGTAAATTTTTAATATTGTGGTGCATTCCGTTTTAATGTGATAAATATTTAATCAAGGCAACTCGCCACAAATTTGACCATTTTTCCAATATTTGACCATGCCTTCTAAGCCCAGTTTTTGAAAATTAGAAAAACCAAAAACGAAACTTTCTTAGTTCCATATAGGGCTATCCAAACAACCTATTCAGAAATTTACGGGACACATGTTTTTCTGTAGCGGGACATTTGGTGTGGAATGCCTCATATTAGATTAGAGTGTAATTTTTTTTTTAATTTTTGATTTTTCCAGATATTGATCAAAAGTTTTGGATTTTTGAAAATTCAAAAAAAAAAAATAGGTCTAACGACACATTATATTTATTGATTTTGATGCGCTGAACTCGAATATCAAAAAAATATCATGGCGGTCAAACGGTTTTCGAGATATCGCTATTTGAAATTCGCAAAAAACTACAGTTTTTCTTACGTTCAAGAAATTTTTTAAAAAAACTTAAAGATGTTTGTCCCTTCAGCCTTTCATAGAGCTTGAGACAAGCTTTCATTTAAAACTAATTTGAACGAAAACCGATCATTTTAACCCCTGGCGCCATTTAATTAAAGTTTTGTTTTTTTTTAGAAAATTTTCACCAAAAACTCTAAACTTTTATCGAAGGGCGCCATTGATTTAACCAATGATTTGGCTCAAATTATGTTTAAATTAGAGATTGTCTTAAGCTTTATAACGGTAAGCCTCAGCGATGTTTGAGCTGAACTTTATTTTTTTATTTTTTTAATTTCGCGAACTAAAGAAGATCGGATCTTAATGTTTACTGTTTTGCGACCTTTAAATGAGTACAATTAAACTGTACACTCAGTTTTAAAAAATATTTATAAAACTTCAATGTCAAAATTTAAGAAAATACAAAAACACTAATTTTGGGTTATCTCGCCAACGCGAACAGCTACGATTTCGCTATTAACAGTTTTGTGACATTTAAGCATGTAGAAATCCAACTGCGTTTACACTTTTCGTCGAAACTAAAGTTCAACCGAAACATCTCTGAGGACGAATTTCAAATGGCGATATCTCGAAAACTGCTTGACCGATTTCAGATATTTTTGATAATTAGATTCAGCATATGAAAATTAATAAAAATAATGTATCACAAGATTTTTTTTTTATTTGTTTACTAGCTGGCCCGGTCCGCGTTGCTGGCCCAAATATTAGATCAGTGTTATATTTCGTCCCGCTGCAAATATATAACCCTGCAAAAAATGTAATGAATTTTTTGGCTAAGAAACATTTGTGGGCGTGGTTTTAAAGGCCCGATTAGGTAGATAATCATCTTCAAATTATATTTTAAGAACAAAAAAAAAAAAATTACCATGTCTTCGACTTTGCGAACTGTACAAATTTAAAACTTATTTAGTGTCATTATGAACAACACAAAAATGAATTATCCTTCGTTCTTACTGTGAGCTATTGTCTTGAGTTCAAACAACCCTTTACAGTTTTCCTGAATTTTCTTATTTTTCAGACCACATTTTTAAGGAAATTTATATTAACATAAAAAAATCGGTCCGGTCATTTGTAGTCGACATATTTAGACAAAAGCTGGCGATAAAATTTGTGTGGTAAGTTAAACTTGTCATTTGTACCAAGTTTATGCGGAATCTATTAAGAAATATTTATTTTTTAATAGATCGAATTAGAGTAAAAATTAATTTAAGATATATCGAAAAAAGTGGGTGAAGACTATTTTTCTTTCCGACCAATTATATGGACTATTACGTACATTTAAAACAAAAGAAAAAATAGCCAAATCGGTCCAGGCGTTCTCAAGTGTTGCAAATTTTAAGGATATTGAAAAATGTGGGCTTTGGAGTGGGGGAGGACAATAATTATTTCCGTAAAATCCTTACTTGGACTATAATGATCATTAAAGAAAAACATTATCAAATCAGATCATTCGTTTTCCGATTTTAGATGTATTGAAAAAACCTTAGTTGTGCTAACACGAACATCAACAAATAGTCAAATCGGCCCTGCCGTTGTTCCATTTTAGATGTATCGAAATAAAAGTGGGCGTGAAAAATGGTTATTTGCGTTTAAATCTAAGTTGGACTATGGCGAACTTAAAAAAAAGTTTAGTCAAATCGATCCAGCCGTTCATATCGAAAAAAGACATATCGAAAAAAGGAGGCGTAAAAGTGGGAGTGCTTAATTTGTTTTCCGAAAAAATCTAAGACGAACATAAAAAAATAAGACGAACATTTAAAAACAAAATATTATCCAAATCGGTCAGTTCTCAAGTGATCCGATTACCAACGAACTATATTTGATTTTTATTTATATTTTATTATTCTATATTTTATTTTTCTATAGAGCAGTTTTTATATATATCGAAAACAACTTTTCTTAAAATAAAAACTTTATTTGAATTAAACCAACTCGGTCCCTTCATTCAAAAGTGGGCATAGAAATGGAAAATTGTTCTCTCCAAAAGACCTTAGTTGGAATATGACGAACATTAAAAACAAAAATATAAAAATTGATCCAGCCATTCCATGATTTAAAATATATATATCGGGAAAAGTTAGCGTAAAGATAGGCGTGGACAATTTTTCATTCCTTATGAATCTTTTGCGGACTATAACCAAATCAGTCTAGCCGTTATAGTTCTTTCAATACAAAGAAAAAGTGGTCGTGGGAAATTTTACTATCCGTAAAAACCTAAGTTGAATTATGATGAAAAATTTCAACAAAAATTAGCCAAAGTGGGCGAGGTCAATTTCTTTTTTCGTAAAAACCAAAGTTGGAATATGATTGAAATTTCATTTAAAAAAATTTAGTCAAATCGGTCCAGCCATTTTCAGATTTTAGATAAGTTGAAAAAGTGGGGGTAAAAGTGGACGTGGTCGATTTTTCTTTCACTAAAAACTTGAATTGGATTACTTCGAACATTTAAATCAATGGTTCCCAACCTTTTTTACGCCACGCCCCACTTTTAAGTTAAAAAAATTGCTTTGTCCCCCTACACTCAAGAAATTTTTTTTAATTTTTCTAATTTTTGTTTCTCATGAAAAATTACTACAGGTTCAGCAAAGTTTTTGTAAAATAAGCATTTAAACTAAGTTTTTAGTACAAATTTTTAACACTTAACAAAATTTTTGCAGTAAATTTTACTAAAAAAAATTGTTTTTGTAGTTATTTTGACTAAAAAAAATCTTGAAAATTTGCTCGCTGCCCCCCTGGAACCTTCAAATTGCCCCCCAGTGGGGCGAGAATCAAAGGTTGGGAACCATTGATTTAAATAAAAAATTAATTAATTAAAAGCAGCCGTTTTCCGATTTTAGATAAATCGAAAAAAGTGGGAGCAAAAGTGGGCGTGGTCAATTTTTCTTTACATAAAAATCTAAGTTGGACTATGATGAACATTTCTCAAAAAAATTTGTCCAAATCGGTCCAGGCGTTCTTAACTGATGCGGTTACCAACGAACGACAATTGATTTTTATTTATATAGATTTTTCAAAAATCCAAAATATTAGTGGAAATTTTCCAAAAATCTAAAACTTTGAGCGAATGGCGCCACGGGTTAAGATGGTCAGATTTGGCTGAAATTAAAATTAAATGATAGACTGTCTCAAGCTCTATGAGAGGGCCAAGGGAAAGAAATTTTTAGATTTTTTTTTTTTTTAATTCTTGAACGTAGGAAAGAACCGTCAATTTTTTAAAATTTTAAATTGCAATATCTTGCGAACCGTTTGACCGATTTTAATTCTTTTTTTGATATTCGATGCATCAAAATTAATAAATAAATAATAAAATTATATATATTGGTCAAAATTACGGTACCAAACTACAAATCTGGACGAGGGTCTTTAGAATCTTTTTATATTATAAACACAGATGCTCTATGGAGCCATTTAGACATTCCCATTTACAGTTTATTTAAATTCCAAAAACTCGCTATGTTATTCGTGATTTTCATTTTTTAAAAATCAGAAAAAATTTAAAAAGTGGTGTAGTTTGAAGAGCTATAACTTTTTAAGTAAATATCCGATTTTTATAAACGAAATTGAAATTAAAAGCTAAAATCCTCTTCTTTAAACATAAATGTTAAAAAAAATTGTGTCATTAATTAAATGCATTCTAAATGCAAATGCATTTTTGGGGTGCATTTTAGTCAACTTTTGCCCCTCTTAATTTTTTTTGCTCATTTTTTCCATACAAAAACTAAAAAAAGATACTAAGTACTTTAAACGTAAAAAAAAATGAGCAAAATATAGAAAACAAAAAAAATATTATTGAATATTTTAAATTTAAATATGTTTTTTGGGCGTGGATAACAAAAAAATTAAATAATAATGAAATTATATTTATTAACTGTAAAAATCATAATAACCCGAGTAAAAATAATTTAATATGATCTTATATACTTTTATATAGTCATATTATTTGATATATGATCATGTGTGACACTATGTATTGCAAGATAAATTTATATAATAAATTTTGATGTGGGATTTTTTAAGATATCGCCATACATAACTATATGTTGTAACATCTGGTCCCATTACATTTCTAAGTGCTTTATATAAAATTGTATATCCATATTTTTATCGCAAATATTTTCAAAGTGTTTTATATAAAATTTCATATGACTTCATATTTTTTTAAGATTTATCCAAGCACCACTTTTTTATTCGATCAAATCTTATAAAACCATTTTTCGTATAAGATTATATCAAAATAGACACGAACCCATATTAAATTATATATTATGTCATATCAATTTTTTTACTCGGGAAACCAATTTGTCAACATTTATACATAGCAAGGGAAAAGGTGTACTCCAACATCAAAATTTTTATGGCATTTTCCTCATAAAATTTAACACATCCCAAATATGTGTTACCCTTTTGTTAAAAATAATAGATATTTATAAAGCCAT
>CAWUER010000022.1:0-113419 GCA_963921195.1 Pegoplata infirma
CCCCATACTGTGGTTGGGGAGCATAGATGGGACTAATTAATTAAAGGGACCAATTAATTGATGGTTTAATTACCATTTAATTGATGTCAATGGTAATGAAATTTTTTTCATTACCATTGGTTGTATCAATTGTACCAATTAAATTATTTATCAATTTAATTACTAATGAAAATTAAAAAAAAAATAATTACCATTGGTATGCCATCACTTAAAAAAAATAATTACCATTAGTAAAAATCGTCACAATATGGTCAAAATCCTTAGTATTTGGAAATATCTGTTGTTTTTTGTTATATGGTGTTTTAGTTTTTCACATTTTATAAACCAAACACACGTTGATTGCCTTTGTATAACACAATATTTGAAATTTTTATTTGAGTTTTGTTTTTTGTCTTTAACATTTTCATATTTTTTTTTGTAAAAACATACTTTGATGTTTAAATTTTTAACTTTTCAAAAAAACAAAAATGTGCAAACCAATGGTTTTGAAACCAATTATAATTGGTGTTTTTCAACAATTGGTGCATTTCATTACCATTAGTAATTACTTTTTTCAATTAAAAAAATTTAATTACCATTAAATGGTAATGAAAATTTTTTCATTACAATTGATATCAACCAATGGTAATTAAATTTCAATGGTAATGAAAAATTCCCATCTATGTTGGGGAGTAAAAAAAATGGAAAAAAATTCATTGTGTGAATTGTTTTTTTTAGCCAGGTTTAAACCTTAAAAATCGAAAAGAAGGCATGTTTCGAGTATAGGTTTCAGGTATGTTTCGAGTATAGGTTTCCGATCAGAAAAAAAGTGTAAAAACAGGCCATACTAATATTTTTTATACCCTCCAACTACTGTATGGGGGTATACTCACTTTGTCATTCCGTGTGTAACGCATCGAAATATCGGTTGGGGACCCCATAAAGTATATATATTATTGATCAGTGATCGATTCTAAGACATTCTGGCGATGTCCGTCCGTCCGTCCGTCTGTAGTTAACACGATGCAGTCCAAAATAAAAGAGCTAGATCCCTCAAGTATGGCACAAATATGTCTTGTGTTCCTAGGCAGGTTAAGTTCGGAAATTGGCCAAATCGGAGCAGGGGGAAAAAAGTTCCCCCTTGAAGAACTAAACCAACCTCTAAAAAATAAACTTTTTTACATGTTTTTTTTTTGTATTTTTGTTAAGTAAATGAAACATTTGGTATATTTATCGCGATGGGAAGGTGCTCTCAACGTCCCCCACTGACCTTATCAACCCCCCCCCCAAAAAAAAGATACGCCCCTGACAAATTTTTGTTTTAATTTTTTTTTTACATTTTGGAGGGTATAAAAGATTCGGCACAGCCGAATTTAACACTCTCACTTGTTCTTATCTAAAATTTCGTTTGCATAAGTTTTTGATGGATAAATTAAATATTATGTTAAAAATAGTTTCAGCAGGTCTAATCCAGACCATGGATTGCACCATAAAAACGCACATTGTGTTAATGTAAAAAAAAGTTAAACAAAAAAAAGAATGAATTAAACTCTCTCTCTGTAACTGCTTGTTATAGTATCCAACGATACACCGAAATGAACGCATTTGGTTTGTTTCCTACATATAGAGTCACGTGTTGGCATTTAAGTGCAGACGTGCAAAATGAGCCATTTTTATTTAATTTTTATTTTTCTGTTTTTTTTTTTGTTTTGTGTAAACGATTTTACCTTTTCCAAGCATTTTTTTTTTGTAAAATTTCGTTTCCTTTTGTACTTTCCACTCCTTGTTACCGGAAAGTGGCCATTATGTTGTGTCACTTTTCTCTTATTGCAACACTTTATGTGCATTTTCTATAGAATTGTTAAAGTAGTTGTCGGTTTTTTTTTTGTGGACAAATGTTATGAGTTATTATTATTTGCACTATTTTTTTTGTCATCTTCAATATCATGTTCATCTTGAGAAAAATTATTTTGTAGGATACTATTATGTTGTATAATAAGGTTGAATGGGTGTTGGTTGCAACAAGAACCTTTTAATAAATGGAACGTGCTACAGTTTAATTGTTGAAATTTTTTATTAAGTTGAAAATCAGTGGCTTATTTATGGTTAAATAAGAAACTTTATTTTCTTTTCAATTGAAATAAGAGGAAATATTAATGTCTTATTGAAGAAAAAAAAATTAAAAATTAAAAAATTTATATATTTTATAGAAAATTCAAAGATTCGAAGATATTTTTATAGCAGAATATTTTTTTTAAAGAAAATTTTTATATTTTTTTTTTTATATACCAAACATCAGATACTTAGACATTTTTCCAATATAGAAAAATTCTCAGATAAAACAAATGTTTTCTGAAATGTTTGTTTTCTATATAGAAAAAGTCTCCAATTCTGGGACATTTTTCATATATAGAAAATGTTTAAAATTTTGAGAAATTTTTCTTATTTAGAAAAATCTCTGATTTTGATAATTTTTTTATATTTGAAAAAACCTCAGATTTTGGGACAATTTTTGTACATAGAAAAAGTATTGGACTCTAAGACATTTTTCCTATTTACAAAAAAATGCCTGCGAATTTTGTACTCTTGCCCAAAACATTAAATCATGATAATGTTTTGCGGAAGATTTGGGTGTACTTGCAAAATCATAGTTTTTTTTAGAAAATTTAATGTGCTCGATTCTGGAATACGATTTCACCATTCACCTAATGTTTAAAAATTTGATATTCTTTTGAATTTTAAGATTTTTAAATTTGTTCTTGTAATTATTAAAGATATTAACTAGATCTTTAATTGCTACAAGAAAAATATTTTAAAATTTTAAAATTCGAAAGAATATTAAATTTTTAAAAATTAGGTGAATGGTGAAACTGTATTCGAGAATCGAGCACAATGTTATATTACTTTGCTATTCCATTCAAAATGAATTGAAATATCAGTCGAGGACCCCACCAAAAGAGCTGTACATTTCGTAAGTGAGTGCAAAAATAAGTGCAAAAAAGTGTTTTTACATTTTGGAGAGTATAAAAGATTTGGCACCAAAGAATATAACACTCTCACTTGTTTTATGTACATTTGATAAACAAATGGAACATTTTTATGCGAAAAGCTTAGACTTGGTGAAAAAGTAGTTTTGGTTAAAAAAAATGATTTTTTTCACGAAAAACAAAACTATTTTAAAAAAAAATTTAAGGAACCCAAAATTTTTGGTGAAAAAAAATTTTTATGAAAAAAAGTTTTTGATGAATTTTTTTGATGAAAAGAAAAATTTTTTGATGTAAAAAAAATGATAAAAAAAAAATATGAAAAAAAATGATAACAAAAAAATTTGATAAAAAAAATTGATGAAAAAAATATGATAAAAAAAAAATTTTGATGAAAAAAAAATTTTGATGAAAAAAGTTAATGAAAAAAAGTTTATAAAAAAAAAGTTTATGAAAAAAAAATTGACAAAAAAAAATTTGATGAAAAAACAAAAACATTTATGAAAAAAAAAATTGCTGAAAAAAAATTTTATGAATAAAAAATTGATGAAAAAAAAAATATGATGAAAAAAAAAAATTTGATGAATAAAAAATTGATGAAAAAAAAAATATGATAAAACAAAATTTGATAAAAAAAAAAGTGATGAAAAAAAATTTATGAAAAAAAAGTTTGATGAAAAAAAAAAAAAAAAAAAATTATGAAAAAAAAATTTGATTGAAAAAAAAAATTGATGGAAAAAAAAATTAATGAAAAAAAATATGAAATAAAAAATTCTTTTTGTTGAAAAATAATTATGTGACTTTTAATTCACCAGCTGGTGAAAAACGGTTTTATTCACCACGAGGTTAATTAATATCCAAGTTACAAACTGATGAATTTTTTTGATGAAAAGAAAAATTTTTTGATGTAAAAAAAATTGATGAAAAAAAAAATATGAAAAAAAAATTTTTTTGATAAGAAAAAAATTGATAATAAAAAATTTGATAAAAAAATTTGATAAAAAAAAAAAATTTATGAAAAAAAAATTTTGATGAAAAAAAAATTTTATGAAAAAAGTTAATGAAAAAAAGTTTATGAAAAAAAATTGACGAAAAAAAATTTGATGAAAAAACAAAAACATTTCTGAAAAAAAAAATTGATGAAAAAAAAATTTGATGAAAAAAAAAATTAATGAAAAAAAAAAATTTTGATGAAAAAAAAAATTTGATGAAAAAAATTTGATGAAAAAAAATTGATAAAAAAAAATTGATAAAAAAAAATGGTGAAAAAAAAAATTATGAAAAAAAAATTTGTATGAAATAAAAGTTTGATGGAAAAAAAATAAAAATTATGAAAAAAAAATTGATTGAAAAAAAATTGATGGAAAAAAAATTTATGAAAAAAAATTTTTTTTTTGTTGAAAAATAATTATGTGACTTTTAATTCACCAGCTGGTAAAAAAAGCGGTTTTATTCACCACGAGGTGAATTAATATCCAAGTTACAAACCCAAGTTATTAAAATTTTTGGTTTTAAGAAAATGAAAATAGTAATTCTTGTTTTCTTTTTCGTTAATTGTTTGCTTATATAGTCAAACTGAGGTGGCGTCCTGCAACTTTTTTAAAATTAGACACCAGCCTAAAAACATTATCATGTTAAAAATTTCAGATGCTAAGATTTTTTTCTATATAAAAAAATCAAAGATTTTGAGACGTATAGAAAAGGTCTCAGATTCGGAGACATTTTTGCTGTTAAACAGTCTCAGATTTAGACACATATTTCCTTTAGAAAATGCCTTTGATTTTGAGATGGACGTGTGAGACTACACTACAAATTTGGCCACCTCTTAATGACGAGCGAACAAGAGAGCTGATATCGCTGCCAAACGGACAGCTTAACGGTTAAATGTGCTGTCAAATTACTAATTCTGTTTTCCTAAGAAAAAGTCCAGGTTCTGTAATAATTTTTTCTATAAAGAAAAACCCCAGATTTTAATACATTTTTTCTATACTGAAAAGTCTCAGATTCTGACACAGTTTTCCTATATAAAATAAAATTCCATATAATAATTCAGTTTTCCTAGAAAAAGTCTTAGATTCTGAAGCATTTTGCCTACATACATAGAAAAAGTTTCAGAGTCTTACAATTTTTTTTTATATAGAAAAAGTCTCAGATTCTCACACATTTCTCTCTAAGAAAAAATCAGATTCAGAGATATTTAAACTTAAAAAAATTTTCAGATTTCAAAATATTTTTGCTGTAGAACATGTCTCAGCTTCTGAGACATTTTAACTTTATGTCAAATGTCTTAAATTTGAGGAATTTTTGCTTTAGAAAATATTATTAGATTCTCAGACATTTTTCATAAATAAAAAATTTTTGATAAAAATTCTCAGATTTTGAATCGTTATACATATAGAAAATAATTTAGATACTCAGATTTTTTTATACCTAATAATTAGCTGATTTTGAAATATTATTTTCTACAGAAAAAGTCTTAGATTCTGGTACATTTTTCTATATCTCATATTCTGAGAAATGTTGTCTACGTAGAAAAAGTCTCAAATTCTAATACATTTTTTCTATAAAGAAAAAGTTTTAGGTTCTGCAACATTTTTCCTTTTATCAAAAAAAAATAGAACTTTAGAAATTTTTCCGTGATATAAATTCTCAGATTTCGTTTCGTTTTTCATTTAAAAAATAATGCATGTACTCAAACATTTTTCATACATACATAAAAATTATCTGATTTTGAAAAAATTTTCCATCATTGAAAAAGTTTCAGATTTTAAGATATTTTTTTAAAAAGTCTTAGATTTAAAAAAATTCCTATGTAAAAAAAGGGGTAAGATTTAGAGAGGTGGTATGTATAGAGAAATTTTGAGTTTTTTTTACAATTCCCAAGATTCGATGAACTTTTTGGCATATTCTTAGATAGGAATATTTTACATACAATTCTCTTTTTTTAATTTCCCTGTTTACCTTTGAAATACATCAACTTTTAGTTTCAAGTTAATTAAAATGCATTTAATTTAAACTGGCTTCATAAATTCAACAGCCAAATGAAATAACATTGCAATAAAGCACTAACTGGTACACCCAGCAAAAGTTTTTCAAAAGTCGTTTTAATGGAAACTTTCTGGGACCAAAACGTTGGAAATATACCTGGAAGTTATAACTGTGATATTAAAAAGGGAAGGGTTTGTGAACACAGTTCCGAAAGTAGTGTGCAAGCAGGGATGTATTTGCGTTATTTTCTAATATGGTCGCAATTATTCTTCTTTTTGCTTTTTACACGTACGAATTGTATTCTAGGTGTACAACTACTACTTTTGAGAATGTTAACTATTTTTCGAAAACGACACAATATTAGAAAAATCGTCAGTATGGAAATGTCAATTAGAAATGTTGGCTGAATAAAGTATTCTATCCTTAAACCGGTGCGTGTTTCTCAGACACCGTTTTTACTTGATGTTTCCGCACCACACTCAAAAAAAAATTGTAAAATTACAAGTAAAAGGTCTTGTAATTTTTTTTTTACTAATATTTTTATCTTTTTACAAAAATTCTTGTATTTTTAGTAAAACGAAAACTACAGTTTGCTTTTTAATTTTACTATTATATGGTTGCAAATTTAGTTAACAATTTTTTTTAGGTAAATTTACAAAAAAAATATTTATTTTACAAATTAAAAAAATATTACAAGGTGTTTATTTTTTTACACAAGAAAACTGTAATTGTAAAACAAAATTTTATTTGATGGTATTTAGTCTTTCTACAAAAAAAAAAAATGTGTTATTATAAAAATTTTTTTTCAAGATTTTTTAAATCGTAACACAAAAAAAATGTAATTAATCAAAAAATATGTATTGAAAAGTACAAAATTCCAAGGTATTTTCACAAAACTTATTTTATTAAGAAAATTTATGTTGTTTTACAAAAAAAAAGTTATGCAACAATAGGACACGCAAAATTTTTCTAAGTCCAGATATTTTTTTTGCGTTTTGGAGTAAAAAATTTTGTTAAAAAACATTTTTTATAACTAAAAAATTTCATGAAAAAAAATTTTGAAAACTTTTTAAGTCCCGGACACAAAAAATTTTCAACTAAACTTAAGCAAAACAAGTAGAAAAATTAAATTCGACTTGGCCGAATCTATGAATACCCTCCACAATGCCCATTTTAAGTGATAGTAAATTTTCTAACGTGAAAAAAATAACAGTTATGATTAGAAATATTTTATTTTGTGTAAAAAATTTTTTTTTAGTAATTTTTGAAAAAAAAAAAAATACAAATTTTTTTTTGAGTGTAAATTTTTTTTTGAGTGTAAAATTTTTTCGAATTTTACATTCAAAAAAAAAAATTACTAATTTTTTTTTGAGTGTAAATTTTTTTTTGAGTGTAAAATTTTTTCGAATTTTACATTAAAAAAAAAATTTACAAATTTTTTTTTTGGGTGTAAAATTTTTTTTGAGTGTAAAATTTTTTTCGAGTGTATTTTTTTTTTGTTTTGGTATAAAAATATTTTTGAGTGACAAAAATACGTTTTAAAATATTTTTGTGACTTACCAATGGGTTTTAAAGAGGTTTAACTGGTTTTCACCACGTGAATTTAAGGTGAAGCTAATCTGATATTCACGGTTTTGCTAATAACTTTTGAACCACTGGACCGATTTGGGTAAAATTCAATACGAACTGGGCTGGAGGAACGAAAAACATATATGCCAAGCTTCAGCATCCTCAGATTTGACTTTCGAAAGTTATAGTGCTTTTTATCTCATAAATTCACGAAAAACCCTTGCCGAAATTCAGTCTTTTGCTCATAACTTTTGAACCACTGGACCGATTTCGCTGGATTGCAATACCAACCTGACCAGGTAAATTCCCAACATATATGCCAAACTTCAGGAGCCTCCGTAAAGTCTTTCAAAAGTTAGCGTGTTTTCAACAGACAGACAGACAGACAGACAGACAGACGGAGGATCATGAATATATATACTTTATGGGGTCCTAGACCAATATTTCGAGGTGTTACAAACGGAATGACAAACTTATATATACCCTCTATCACTAGAGTGGAGGGTATAAAAAAACAAGTAAAAAAGCTATATTCGGCTATGCCGAATCTTTAAATATCCTCCACAATGTTGACCAATGCACCATGGTTTGGCAGACGACCTTTCCTGGCCAAAATTCAATTTTTTAAAAATTGATTTTATAGAAAATCCTAAACACTTACAAAAAAAAGAAAACATATTTTGTTTTTGTATACTCATTTACCGTTCAAAAACAAATTTACAAAAAATTTCTTATAATATTATACATGGAAAACAAAAAAACTATAACAATTTTTAACACAAAACCTATTTCAAACGAAAAATTTTTCCATTTTTGTAGGTTAGGTTAGGTTGTAAGTGGCTGCTGACGTTTTACGTCAACACACGTAGACTCTGAGGTCCATTGTGATACCACGGGATCGTAATAGGTTTCCCTACTAGTCCCTGTCGTTAAACCAGTTTGAGCTTCTTATGAAACTCCTTAGATGTTGAATTTTGACATCCGACAAATCAGAAAGATCGTACAGCTCCCTAGATCCCAGTGAAGCAAGTCGCTGACCAGAAAGTGCCGGGCAATGGCAAATAAAGTGTTCGATAGTTTCCAACTCCTCTTCATCCATGCAACTTCGGCAAAAGTCATTCGACGGCACATTTAACCGCTCTGCGTGCTTCCCTATAAGACAGTGTCCGGTAATTATAGAAACCACCGTCGAAATCTCTCCTCTTGGAAGCGATATCAGCTCACTTGTGCGCCCCTGATTAAGAGAAGGCCAAATCAGTCGTGTTGTCTCACAGGTCCATCCATTTGCCCATCTTTGATTAGTCTCCGTCGCAGAACAAAGCCGTAGGTTTTGCTTGCAAGTTTCTAGAGGCATACCAACACATTCCAATTCTGTTGGAACCTGTAAGGTAGTTCCTAGTCTTGCAAGCTCATCGGCTTTGCAATTCCCTGGAATGTCTCTGTGCCCTGGGACCCATATGAGTCGTATGTTAAACTGCTTGGCCATCTCATTTAAAGACGTGCGGCAGTTAAGGGCAGATCTTGTTTTCAGAAACATTGAATCCAGGGACTTGACTGCGGCTTGACTGTCAGTATAGATGTTGACTGCGGTTGTAGACAAGACATTGCAGCTCAACCAGTCAGCCACTTCCTTTATTGCCAGCATCTCTGCCTGGTAAACACTGCAATGATCTGGCAATCTACGAGCCAGGCTCAATCCAAGCTCTTCCGAAAAGACCCCAAAGCCCACTTGTTCGTGCAGCCTCGATCCATCTGTGTAAAAATTTATGGTAGCTCCACTTCCCGGAGTATCCCCCATCCAAGACTCCCTGGATGGTATCATAGTGGTATAGTGGCGCTCAAAGAGGCTCAAAGAGGGAGCACAATCCACATTTTGTGGTATTGTTATCTTTTTCAAGATCGCGCTATGGCCACAATCGCTGCTCCTCCATTGCAGCGTGCTATTAAGTCGAATTGCCGACGCAGCTGCATACTGCCTACCC
Source organism: Pegoplata infirma (assembly GCA_963921195.1). Classification (NCBI taxonomy): domain Eukaryota; kingdom Metazoa; phylum Arthropoda; class Insecta; order Diptera; family Anthomyiidae; genus Pegoplata; species Pegoplata infirma. Next base: position 9,503 of record CAWUER010000022.1, read on the forward strand.
AATATGTCCAAGGGTATCAGGTGAAGGAGGATTTCTAATGCAGCCGTAGGTGTAGTACGAAGAGCACCAGTGATGCACATTGACGCCATTCTCTGTACCTTCGTGATAAAGACACAGTTCGCTTTTGTTTCTAAAGCAGGCCACCAGACAACGATTCCATACAGCAAAATTGGACGCACCACTGCTGTATAGATCCAATGAACGACTTGAGGGCTAAAACCCCATCGTTTTCCAATGGCCCTTTTACAGGAATACAAAGCAATCGTTGCTTTTCTCACCCGTTCCTCAATATTACGCCTGAAATTCAGCTTCCTATCTAGAAATACTCCAAGATACTTGGCTCCATCAGAGAAGGTGATTTCAGTACCGTCCAGAGAAATAGGATCGAAAGCAGGAATCTTATTTTTCCTTGTAAATAAAACAAGCTCTGTTTTACTAGGATTAACTCCTAGACCACAGTCTCTTGCCCATTTAGACAGATCTTTCAGAGAACCCTGAAGAATGTCCCGCAATGTTGGCAGATGCTTCCCCTTTACCGCTATCGCGACATCGTCAGCATATGCGACAACATGACAACCACGTGCTTCTAGAGATAGTAGCATTGAATTTAGTGCCAGGTTCCAAAGAAGCGGCGAAAGAACACCTCCTTGTGGTGTGCCCCTATTGACAAATCGAGATATGACGGACGCTCCAATTCAGACGTTATACGTCTACTGGCAAGTAGGCTTTCCACCATTAAAACGATTTCACGCTTTACTCCCAGACCAGACAATGCCAATATTATCGATTCTGGGATGACATTATTAAAAGCCCCCTCAATATCAAGAAAGGCCACCATAGTGTACTCCTTTACCGAAAGCGATCTCTCGATGGTACCAACGAGCTCATGAAGAGCTGTTTCCGTTGATCGTCCCATGCTGTATGCATGTTGCTTTGTCGAAAGCAACCTCGGGTCAATCACTCTACGCAAATATGAGTCTATCATTCGTTCCATTGTCTTTAACAAAAAAGAAGACAGACTAATTGGTCTGAAATCCTTCGGAGCTGTGTGGGAACTTTTCCCAGCCTTCGGGATAAATACCACTCTGGTATCCCTCCATTTTAAAGGAATATACGACCAGTTGATGCATGCTGTGTATAGATTATACAGCAACGGGGCTATATAGTCCGACACTTGCTGCAACTCAGCCGGGATTATACCATCAGGTCCCGGGGATTTATAGGGCCTGAAGCTTTTTATCGCCCAGATTAATGTTGGCATATTTATTATTTCCGAAGCAATTTCAGATGCTTGGGAGTCAGAACGTTCCAAAGCTTGAAACGGCGTCATGGAATTGCCCGGAAAATGCGTGTTTAAAAGGAGATCCAGCGACTCTCCACTGGAGGAAGACCACACCCCATTAGGATCTTTCAGGTATCCCAGGGTGCAAGGAGAAGAAGCCAGAACCTTGCGCAGCCTGGATGCCTCAGAAACGTCTTCTATGTTTCCACAGAAGTTTTTCCAAGAATCACATTTTGCGTTTCTGATCATCTTTTTATAACTCTTAAGTTGCAGCCTGTATGCAGACCAGTCCTCGTCCGCTCTTGAAAATTTTGCCTTATTAAAGAGCTTTCTGCAGGAATCTCTGCTCGTCTGCAACTCATTTGACCACCAAGGTGGCTTTTTTTTCCCTCTAGGCTTTGCAGAAGGGCAAGACGCATCCAGGCACCTATTACAAACATTTGTTATATGGTCAACCAGACAGTCAATTTCCGCCAAACTATGTGGTTCAGATAAGGGTACTTCATCCAAAAGCAAAGAAAAAGTCTCCCTATATTTCACCCAGTTTGTTCTCCTCAGATTTTTAGAGACTGTCTCAACCGGGGCACGCTCCCTGAGTAAAAACTCAATGTAGCGATGATCTGAGAAAGAATGCTCTTCCAAAACTCTCCAGTCATCAATTCTATCAGACAATGTATCTGATACAAGTGTTACGTCAAGAACCTCTTGCCGCGTACTTGTAACGAAAGTTGGTTCACCACCCTTGTTACATTTTTGTAATTTTGGCCAAAAAAATTGTTGATCCGAACCATTGTGCAATGTAAATATTTAAAAAACAAAAAAAAAATATGAAATTATATAAAAGCAACCACATGTATGACATATACTTCGTGTTTTTTACTTCTATTGATACAAATAACAACTAACAAGCCAAAAACACATCAACAACTACAAAATGGCGCGCTGCCACGCCATATCATGCAGGTTTATATTAAAACTCATCTCAATTGCTCATAGCTTCTTAACCCATGAACCGATTTTGCCATAATTGGTACCAAAATAACCAGAAAAACATCGAGAACAATAAAACGTGAACCTATTTATTTTTTTTTTTTTAATATGTCAACCATGAGCCAAGATAAATCATTTTAAAATTTTGGGTTTAATTTCTGGTGCCTCGCCCGATTGTGCGATTCCGCCCAAATTTTTTGTGAGTGTTAGGAATGATAAAATAACATTAAATTCCAAGTTTTGTTCTTATTCATTCAACAGGTGTCAAGTTATAGATTTTTTTTGTGTCAAATTCACCATAATTTTAGAGGTACCTTTACATTTTCACTCATAACTTTAAAAATACTTAACCGATTTCAAAAAAAATATACATCGGGTTTTGCCTAGGAGAATTACGCAACTTTTAATACCTCAAGCGCTTAGATCGGTTTCGGATTATTGCCAAAAACGCGATTTCAACAGACAGACAGACAGACTAACGGAGAGACAGACAGACAGACATCGCTAGATCGACTTAAAATCGATCAAGGATCTTGAATATATATACTTTATGGGGTCCTAAACCAATATTTCAATGTGTTACATACGGAATGACAAACTTATATATACGCTCTATCACCAGAGTGGAGGGTATAAAAATGAATTTTTACACCATTTTTTGGTAATTTGCTTTTAGTAAAATACAACAATTTTTATGTGTTTTTACTATATTATTGCTTTAGTATTTTTTTTTTTTGTATTTTTACCATTTTTTTTTTTTTTGGTAATTTCACCATAGTTTTGGTAATTTTTTTTTTAATCTGGCAACTAAAATGTCTATAAAAAGCTGCCAATTATGAAAAATTAAGTTTTTCTTATTTTAACAGGTACTTAAACATCTACGGTCAAATTCATAATGCTTTAAGGCAGGCTAATAAAATGTTTATAGTGAAAATTTGCTAAAACATTATTCAAAATAGTTTAAAAGCACAATATTTATAAAAGGTTTATAGTAGGGTATAGTCTACAATAAACCTTCGATAAAGTTTGGAGTTGAAAAATTATTCTTTGAGTGGTCAGCATTTAATATTTAATTATCTAAAAATTTAATCAAACATTCTCCTCCCTTGAATAGTTAAATTCCATCAATTTCTATTCAATAAATTGAAGATATCTTCAACAATTAACAAATTTAGGATGTTTTTAATAAAAAAATGTCAAATATTTGTTAAAAATAAATTAAAATAAAATAAAACAAAATAGTGATGTACATTCCATCAAAACATATCCGGTATTCGAATATTTTTTGTACTCTTTGTATAAAAAAATTATTTTTTCGCTCGTATTTCAATTTCATTTCTATATAACGTTAAGAAAACAATGTTAAACTATTTTATACTTAATACAAAATTTTTACTAACTCTTAAATCTGCAAAAAAAAAAAAATATTTAATTATGACTACCGAGTCAATCGATTCATCATTTTATACATCACAAACAATTAAATGAGAAATATAGCAAGGGTGTTGCCAACATTAAAACGCAAAATTATTAAATTGTTAAAGTACGTTTATGAATACAATTTCTTTAAAAAGGTTTACTAAAGGTTTATTGTACTTTTACTATTGTGTGCTTTAAAGCCAAATTACAATTGCCTTATGAATTTGAGTGCTAATCTACAATATCCAAAGTTTTTTTTCTAATTTTTTAAAAGCACTTGTGAAAATTGTTAAAATTTTTTTTTTTTTTATTTTTTCACTAATTTTTCCTGAAAATAAGTTTACAATTTTGTTTTATAAATTTACCAAATTTTTTGTAAATTTCCAAAAAAAAAATGTTCACCTTAAAGTAAATATTTTACAAAAAAATTGTAAATTTACATTTTTTCCCCATAATTATTTTGTTAAATCAATTTACAAATTATTTCCGTAACATTACGGGTATTTTTGCTAGTAAATATTTTACAAAATCTGCCGCGTAAAATTACGGGGATTATTTGTCATTTTACATACTTTTTTTTTTTTTTTGAGTGCAGTTATTTCGATTCATGTTTTGGAGCATTTCAAACCGTTTTAAAATAAAAACTTGGTTAAAAAAAATGGAATCGTGCATAAATTACGATGGTGTGCTTCAGAAAAATTATTGGCTAAAAAATTTCAATTAAATCTATTGATCAACAAAATTTAATGAGTCAATCAAGGTTCTGATGATTCATTTTTTTTTTAATGGCGAATTTCAAATTTATAACATACCAGATTTTTTTCGCTTTAATTTATTTGAATATATTAATTAAAAAAAGACAAAATAATTGGGTTTTACTTTTTTTTGTTGGCAACATATCGTTTGCTTATTTTTGGTATGACCCAAAGACCATTTACTTCGTTTTGAGAAAAACGAAAAAGAAACTTCTCATCAACTTTATTAAAAATCTACACGATAGATTTGCTTTTTACTTTTGGTATCGATTGCTTAAAATATTTTAAGAAAAAATATAAATTTTTATACGTTTTTGCACAAGATATCAAAAGTTATTATGATTTTAACAAAAAAAGACTTGGTCGCGTTTTGCTCCATATCCCGTTTAAATGAATATTTTCTTAAAAAAAATTAATTTTCTTTCACGTGGGTCAAAGTCAACCTGAGCTTACCTTATTAAATTATCTTTAATTTTGGCTATAATTAGCAAAGTTGGGGCTGGATATCTTTTAATTCTTACGAAAAATTCATTCCGGATGAAAATAAAGTGCATAACAATCATAAACAATTGATTCCTAATTCCATTTGGCAAATGGTTTATGGGTCACACCAATAACCAAGCGTCAAATTTTAGTTTGTTTTGTTCGTTTGGTAAAACAACTCGCGATCTCAAATATAATTAAAAAACAATTAAAATAATTTTAAATTAAATAAAAATCTTTTATTAGTATAAAATAAAATACCTATCGTTTTTTATTGGAATACAAGGGTATTCCAAACTGGTGACCCCGACAACAATTGGAATACGTGCAGTTTTGCAAAATTGCAATTGGTGGTGGTTTTGCGGCCATTTTAGAAAATCGTTTTTTCTGCAACAACAAGTGGCGTCACTTAACCCGCCATTTTTTTCATCATCAGCGTATAGATTTTTTTTTAATTTTTTTCCCGTTTTTTTTACAAAGAAAAAACACGATGCAAAATGAGAATGCGACCGGCTCCAACGCCAATGACAGTGGTTTGCCAAGCGTCTCTCCAAGGCAATCGGTAAGTGCTTCCGCCGTACCTGCAGCGCCACATGGAGAAGTTTCAGTGATTTATGCCAGATTGCCAGTGCCACCGATGACCAGCAGCAATATCGAAGCGTGGTTTATTTCTATGGACTTTTGGTTCACGGCTTCTGGCGTAACGGCGGACAAGCAGCAGACTGCGACTATTTTGGCAGCTCTTGACCCAAACGTAATCGCCCAACTCGCCGACGTCATCGCTGCCATGCCGCAGTCCAACAGACACGAGTACATAAAAGAGAAAATAGTGGATCACTTTGCTGATAGTGAACAGCGCCGCCTGAATCGTCTTCTTTCCGAGCTCCCACTGGGTGACAAAAAGCCTTCCGAGCTGTTTTATGAAATGAAACGGGTGGCTGGTAAGACGCTAAGTGAGGCTGTGGTAAAAGGTCTATGGACAAAACGTTTACCGGAACTCGCTCAACCCGTGTTGGCTGCTTCATCAGGCACTCCAGACGAATATACAAAAATTGCCGATTCGATTTGTGACGCCATGGCGTCGAATCAAATAAACGGAGTGAACGCAGCTTCAGCAAGCGAATTATGCGAAATTCGGGCAGCCGTCGCTCAACTTACTAAGGACTTCAAAAATTTTTCGACTCGGTCCCGTTCACGCTCGCGCTCACGTACACATAAGCCAACAGTGGCACGTAACCGATCCCAAAATCGTGTTTTGTATTCTAGTGATACGACTGGTGACGAGTGCTGGTACCATAAGAAGTATGGCCGAAGTGCCCAGAAGTGCCGCAGCCCCTGTAGACACAAGCGACGTCAAGTCAACGCATCGTCTACTGGTTCTAACGCTGCCACCAACTGACTTCATAAGCCGGTGGAGGATGTCGGCGAAAACTCCCCCACCAGGCGTCATTTATTTCGCCTCCAGGTCAAGGACAAATTTACAAACCAAAATTTTTTAGTTGATAGCGGTGCCGACGTTTCCGTCTTGCCACTGACTTCGAAGTCTTTCGACGTGCGCCCTACTGCCATCATGTTATACGCCGCCAACGGTTCCCCAATTAAGGTAATCGGTGAAAAGCGTATAAAATTAAATCTTGGGTTGCGCTGCGACTTTCATTGGTCGTTCGTGGTTGCCGACGTGACGTCACCGATCATCGGATCCGATTTTATCAAATTTTACGATTTACTTATTGATCTTCGACGCAATCGACTTATTGATAACATCACTGGCCTTGTGTCTCAACTTACATCGTCTTCGTTTAGTAAAGTGGCTGTCATCAAAACTTTTAATACAGCAGAGCCTTTTGCCGACATTTTGAAAAATTTTTCCGACGTCACTAAGCTTTCGCCATACGGCTCAACAACAACATCTTCAATTTCTCACAAGATTGAGACAACTGGTCAACCTGTTTTTTGCAGACCTCGACGGCTTTCGCCAGAAAAGCTATCAGCCGCCAAGCAGGAATTCGAATTTTTGATGAAAGCCGGTATTTGTCAGCCATCTAACAGCAATTGGTCCAGTCCGTTGCACTTGGTTAAAAAAAGTGACGGAACTTGGAGGCCATGTGGTGACTACCGTGCGCTGAATGCCCAGACGTTGCCAGATCGTTATCCGCTGCCATATCTAACCGATTTTACTACAAATTTACGAGGTAAGAAAATTTTTTCAAAAATTGACTTACAAAAAGCATTCCACCAGGTGCCAATTCATCCTGATGACGTTCCGAAGACCGCCATTAGTACCCCGTTCGGCTTATACGAATTTAAATTCATGACATTTGGGCTATGTAATGCCGCCCAAACTTTCCAGCGGCTTATAAATGAGGTACTACGTGGGTTGGATTTTGTTTTCCCGTACATCGATGACATTTGTGTCGCATCGTCATCTATCGCACAGCATCGCCTCGACCTTGCCGAAGTTTTTCGTCGTCTTCGTAAAAATTATCTCGCTATTATCCTAAAAAAGTGCGTATTCGGAAAAAATGAGATAACATTGCTGGGTCACCTGGTAAATGCTGAGGGTATTCGTCCGCTGCCTGAAAAAGTATCCGCGATACAAAATTTTCCGAAACCGAGAGTGGCTCAAGAACTTAAAAGATTTATCGCCATGCTTAACTTTTATAGAAAGTTCTTGCCACATGCGATCTCGTATCAAATGCTGCTACAACAACTAATTATTGGCAACAAGAAAAATGATCGTACGCCGTTGGCATGGAACCCGTCAGCAGAGGTCGCTTTCGAACGCTGCAAAAACGAGCTGGCTAATGCTGCACTTTTAGCACACCCAGCTGCCGAAGCCGAGTTGGCAATCTATGTCGACGCATCCGATACTGCTGTAGGGGCAGCCCTGCATCAAAAAGTTGATGGTGATCTTCAACCTTTAGCATTTTATTCAAAAAAATTTACAAATACTCAACAAAAATACTCAACATATGATCGGGAGCTTGCAGCGATGTATCAAGCTGTATGCCATTTCCGATATATGATAGAAGGACGAAGCTGTTATATTGTCACCGATCATCGACCGCTGATTTTTGCGTTTCAACAAAAGGTTGAAAAAGCTTCGCCTCGTAGAATTCGACAACTTGATTTTATCAGCCAATTTACCACCGATATTCGTCACACGCCTGGTTTAGCGAACGCTACAGCTGACGCACTCTCTCGCATCGATTCTATCGATCAAATGGTGGACTACTCTCGCATAGCAGCAGCACAACAGAAAGATGAAGAACTGCAGCAGAGGCTTAGAAATTCAGGTACGCAAATGAATTCGCTAAATCTAAAATTTTTTCCAATCCCAGGTTGCAACGACCAACTAATCTGTGACGCAGCGACGTCCCGTGTGCGTCCTTATATTCCGAAAGAGTTCCGGAAACAGATTTTATCGACAGTCCACGATTTGTCCCATCCAGGGGTTTGGGCCACCACTAAACTGGTCACAAGCAGATTTTGTTGGCCTGGGATTAGAAAAGATTCTGCCTTGTTTGTGCGAAACTGCCTTCAATGTCAACGCTCAAAAATTCACCGACACACACGCTCCACTCCCGTTAAATACGAGCCACCAAAAGAACGCTTCGCGCATATTAACATCGACATATTTGGTCCGTTTCCATTGTGTGAGGGACAGCGATACTGTCTTACCATGGTCGACCGTTTTACGCGTTGGCCGGAAGCCGTTCCGATCCCTGATATGTCAGCTGATTCCGTCGTGAAAGCTCTTTTATCTCAGTGGATTTCAAGATTTGGCGTTCCAGCTCGTATTACGTCCGATCGCGGTCGACAATTTGAGTCTTCGGTTTTTGCCGAAATGGTAAAAGCAATTGGTGCAACACAAAAAAAAATTTGATTGAAAAAAAAAATTGATGGAAAAAAAAATTAATGAAAAAAAATATGAAATAAAAAATTCTTTTTGTTGAAAAATAATTATGTGACTTTTAATTCACCAGCTGGTGAAAAACGGTTTTATTCACCACGAGGTTAATTAATATCCAAGTTACAAACTGATGAATTTTTTTGATGAAAAGAAAAATTTTTTGATGTAAAAAAAATTGATGAAAAAAAAAATATGAAAAAAAAATTTTTTTGATAAGAAAAAAATTGATAATAAAAAATTTGATAAAAAAATTTGATAAAAAAAAAAAATTTATGAAAAAAAAATTTTGATGAAAAAAAAATTTTATGAAAAAAGTTAATGAAAAAAAGTTTATGAAAAAAAATTGACGAAAAAAAATTTGATGAAAAAACAAAAACATTTCTGAAAAAAAAAATTGATGAAAAAAAAATTTGATGAAAAAAAAAATTAATGAAAAAAAAAAATTTTGATGAAAAAAAAAATTTGATGAAAAAAATTTGATGAAAAAAAATTGATAAAAAAAAATTGATAAAAAAAAATGGTGAAAAAAAAAATTATGAAAAAAAAATTTGTATGAAATAAAAGTTTGATGGAAAAAAAATAAAAATTATGAAAAAAAAATTGATTGAAAAAAAATTGATGGAAAAAAAATTTATGAAAAAAAATTTTTTTTTTGTTGAAAAATAATTATGTGACTTTTAATTCACCAGCTGGTAAAAAAAGCGGTTTTATTCACCACGAGGTGAATTAATATCCAAGTTACAAACCCAAGTTATTAAAATTTTTGGTTTTAAGAAAATGAAAATAGTAATTCTTGTTTTCTTTTTCGTTAATTGTTTGCTTATATAGTCAAACTGAGGTGGCGTCCTGCAACTTTTTTAAAATTAGACACCAGCCTAAAAACATTATCATGTTAAAAATTTCAGATGCTAAGATTTTTTTCTATATAAAAAAATCAAAGATTTTGAGACGTATAGAAAAGGTCTCAGATTCGGAGACATTTTTGCTGTTAAACAGTCTCAGATTTAGACACATATTTCCTTTAGAAAATGCCTTTGATTTTGAGATGGACGTGTGAGACTACACTACAAATTTGGCCACCTCTTAATGACGAGCGAACAAGAGAGCTGATATCGCTGCCAAACGGACAGCTTAACGGTTAAATGTGCTGTCAAATTACTAATTCTGTTTTCCTAAGAAAAAGTCCAGGTTCTGTAATAATTTTTTCTATAAAGAAAAACCCCAGATTTTAATACATTTTTTCTATACTGAAAAGTCTCAGATTCTGACACAGTTTTCCTATATAAAATAAAATTCCATATAATAATTCAGTTTTCCTAGAAAAAGTCTTAGATTCTGAAGCATTTTGCCTACATACATAGAAAAAGTTTCAGAGTCTTACAATTTTTTTTTATATAGAAAAAGTCTCAGATTCTCACACATTTCTCTCTAAGAAAAAATCAGATTCAGAGATATTTAAACTTAAAAAAATTTTCAGATTTCAAAATATTTTTGCTGTAGAACATGTCTCAGCTTCTGAGACATTTTAACTTTATGTCAAATGTCTTAAATTTGAGGAATTTTTGCTTTAGAAAATATTATTAGATTCTCAGACATTTTTCATAAATAAAAAATTTTTGATAAAAATTCTCAGATTTTGAATCGTTATACATATAGAAAATAATTTAGATACTCAGATTTTTTTATACCTAATAATTAGCTGATTTTGAAATATTATTTTCTACAGAAAAAGTCTTAGATTCTGGTACATTTTTCTATATCTCATATTCTGAGAAATGTTGTCTACGTAGAAAAAGTCTCAAATTCTAATACATTTTTTCTATAAAGAAAAAGTTTTAGGTTCTGCAACATTTTTCCTTTTATCAAAAAAAAATAGAACTTTAGAAATTTTTCCGTGATATAAATTCTCAGATTTCGTTTCGTTTTTCATTTAAAAAATAATGCATGTACTCAAACATTTTTCATACATACATAAAAATTATCTGATTTTGAAAAAATTTTCCATCATTGAAAAAGTTTCAGATTTTAAGATATTTTTTTAAAAAGTCTTAGATTTAAAAAAATTCCTATGTAAAAAAAGGGGTAAGATTTAGAGAGGTGGTATGTATAGAGAAATTTTGAGTTTTTTTTACAATTCCCAAGATTCGATGAACTTTTTGGCATATTCTTAGATAGGAATATTTTACATACAATTCTCTTTTTTTAATTTCCCTGTTTACCTTTGAAATACATCAACTTTTAGTTTCAAGTTAATTAAAATGCATTTAATTTAAACTGGCTTCATAAATTCAACAGCCAAATGAAATAACATTGCAATAAAGCACTAACTGGTACACCCAGCAAAAGTTTTTCAAAAGTCGTTTTAATGGAAACTTTCTGGGACCAAAACGTTGGAAATATACCTGGAAGTTATAACTGTGATATTAAAAAGGGAAGGGTTTGTGAACACAGTTCCGAAAGTAGTGTGCAAGCAGGGATGTATTTGCGTTATTTTCTAATATGGTCGCAATTATTCTTCTTTTTGCTTTTTACACGTACGAATTGTATTCTAGGTGTACAACTACTACTTTTGAGAATGTTAACTATTTTTCGAAAACGACACAATATTAGAAAAATCGTCAGTATGGAAATGTCAATTAGAAATGTTGGCTGAATAAAGTATTCTATCCTTAAACCGGTGCGTGTTTCTCAGACACCGTTTTTACTTGATGTTTCCGCACCACACTCAAAAAAAAATTGTAAAATTACAAGTAAAAGGTCTTGTAATTTTTTTTTTACTAATATTTTTATCTTTTTACAAAAATTCTTGTATTTTTAGTAAAACGAAAACTACAGTTTGCTTTTTAATTTTACTATTATATGGTTGCAAATTTAGTTAACAATTTTTTTTAGGTAAATTTACAAAAAAAATATTTATTTTACAAATTAAAAAAATATTACAAGGTGTTTATTTTTTTACACAAGAAAACTGTAATTGTAAAACAAAATTTTATTTGATGGTATTTAGTCTTTCTACAAAAAAAAAAAATGTGTTATTATAAAAATTTTTTTTCAAGATTTTTTAAATCGTAACACAAAAAAAATGTAATTAATCAAAAAATATGTATTGAAAAGTACAAAATTCCAAGGTATTTTCACAAAACTTATTTTATTAAGAAAATTTATGTTGTTTTACAAAAAAAAAGTTATGCAACAATAGGACACGCAAAATTTTTCTAAGTCCAGATATTTTTTTTGCGTTTTGGAGTAAAAAATTTTGTTAAAAAACATTTTTTATAACTAAAAAATTTCATGAAAAAAAATTTTGAAAACTTTTTAAGTCCCGGACACAAAAAATTTTCAACTAAACTTAAGCAAAACAAGTAGAAAAATTAAATTCGACTTGGCCGAATCTATGAATACCCTCCACAATGCCCATTTTAAGTGATAGTAAATTTTCTAACGTGAAAAAAATAACAGTTATGATTAGAAATATTTTATTTTGTGTAAAAAATTTTTTTTTAGTAATTTTTGAAAAAAAAAAAAATACAAATTTTTTTTTGAGTGTAAATTTTTTTTTGAGTGTAAAATTTTTTCGAATTTTACATTCAAAAAAAAAAATTACTAATTTTTTTTTGAGTGTAAATTTTTTTTTGAGTGTAAAATTTTTTCGAATTTTACATTAAAAAAAAAATTTACAAATTTTTTTTTTGGGTGTAAAATTTTTTTTGAGTGTAAAATTTTTTTCGAGTGTATTTTTTTTTTTGTTTTGGTATAAAAATATTTTTGAGTGACAAAAATACGTTTTAAAATATTTTTGTGACTTACCAATGGGTTTTAAAGAGGTTTAACTGGTTTTCACCACGTGAATTTAAGGTGAAGCTAATCTGATATTCACGGTTTTGCTAATAACTTTTGAACCACTGGACCGATTTGGGTAAAATTCAATACGAACTGGGCTGGAGGAACGAAAAACATATATGCCAAGCTTCAGCATCCTCAGATTTGATTTTCGAAAGTTATAGTGCTTTTTATCTCATAAATTCACGAAAAACCCTTGCCGAAATTCAGTCTTTTGCTCATAACTTTTGAACCACTGGACCGATTTCGCTGGATTGCAATACCAACCTGACCAGGTAAATTCCCAACATATATGCCAAACTTCAGGAGCCTCCGTAAAGTCTTTCAAAAGTTAGCGTGTTTTCAACAGACAGACAGACAGACAGACAGACAGACGGAGGATCATGAATATATATACTTTATGGGGTCCTAGACCAATATTTCGAGGTGTTACAAACGGAATGACAAACTTATATATACCCTCTATCACTAGAGTGGAGGGTATAAAAAAACAAGTAAAAAAGCTATATTCGGCTATGCCGAATCTTTAAATATCCTCCACAATGTTGACCAATGCACCATGGTTTGGCAGACGACCTTTCCTGGCCAAAATTCAATTTTTTAAAAATTGATTTTATAGAAAATCCTAAACACTTACAAAAAAAAGAAAACATATTTTGTTTTTGTATACTCATTTACCGTTCAAAAACAAATTTACAAAAAATTTCTTATAATATTATACATGGAAAACAAAAAAACTATAACAATTTTTAACACAAAACCTATTTCAAACGAAAAATTTTTCCATTTTTGTAGGTTAGGTTAGGTTGTAAGTGGCTGCTGACGTTTTACGTCAACACACGTAGACTCTGAGGTCCATTGTGATACCACGGGATCGTAATAGGTTTCCCTACTAGTCCCTGTCGTTAAACCAGTTTGAGCTTCTTATGAAACTCCTTAGATGTTGAATTTTGACATCCGACAAATCAGAAAGATCGTACAGCTCCCTAGATCCCAGTGAAGCAAGTCGCTGACCAGAAAGTGCCGGGCAATGGCAAATAAAGTGTTCGATAGTTTCCAACTCCTCTTCATCCATGCAACTTCGGCAAAAGTCATTCGACGGCACATTTAACCGCTCTGCGTGCTTCCCTATAAGACAGTGTCCGGTAATTATAGAAACCACCGTCGAAATCTCTCCTCTTGGAAGCGATATCAGCTCACTTGTGCGCCCCTGATTAAGAGAAGGCCAAATCAGTCGTGTTGTCTCACAGGTCCATCCATTTGCCCATCTTTGATTAGTCTCCGTCGCAGAACAAAGCCGTAGGTTTTGCTTGCAAGTTTCTAGAGGCATACCAACACATTCCAATTCTGTTGGAACCTGTAAGGTAGTTCCTAGTCTTGCAAGCTCATCGGCTTTGCAATTCCCTGGAATGTCTCTGTGCCCTGGGACCCATATGAGTCGTATGTTAAACTGCTTGGCCATCTCATTTAAAGACGTGCGGCAGTTAAGGGCAGATCTTGTTTTCAGAAACATTGAATCCAGGGACTTGACTGCGGCTTGACTGTCAGTATAGATGTTGACTGCGGTTGTAGACAAGACATTGCAGCTCAACCAGTCAGCCACTTCCTTTATTGCCAGCATCTCTGCCTGGTAAACACTGCAATGATCTGGCAATCTACGAGCCAGGCTCAATCCAAGCTCTTCCGAAAAGACCCCAAAGCCCACTTGTTCGTGCAGCCTCGATCCATCTGTGTAAAAATTTATGGTAGCTCCACTTCCCGGAGTATCCCCCATCCAAGACTCCCTGGATGGTATCATAGTGGTATAGTGGCGCTCAAAGAGGCTCAAAGAGGGAGCACAATCCACATTTTGTGGTATTGTTATCTTTTTCAAGATCGCGCTATGGCCACAATCGCTGCTCCTCCATTGCAGCGTGCTATTAAGTCGAATTGCCGACGCAGCTGCATACTGCCTACCCAATATGTCCAAGGGTATCAGGTGAAGGAGGATTTCTAATGCAGCCGTAGGTGTAGTACGAAGAGCACCAGTGATGCACATTGACGCCATTCTCTGTACCTTCGTGATAAAGACACAGTTCGCTTTTGTTTCTAAAGCAGGCCACCAGACAACGATTCCATACAGCAAAATTGGACGCACCACTGCTGTATAGATCCAATGAACGACTTGAAGGCTAAAACCCCATCGTTTTCCAATGGCCCTTTTACAGGAATACAAAGCAATCGTTGCTTTTCTCACCCGTTCCTCAATATTACGCCTGAAATTCAGCTTCCTATCTAGAAATACTCCAAGATACTTGGCTCCATCAGAGAAGGTGATTTCAGTACCGTCCAGAGAAATAGGATCGAAAGCAGGAATCTTATTTTTCCTTGTAAATAAAACAAGCTCTGTTTTACTAGGATTAACTCCTAGACCACAGTCTCTTGCCCATTTAGACAGATCTTTCAGAGAACCCTGAAGAATGTCCCGCAATGTTGGCAGATGCTTCCCCTTTACCGCTATCGCGACATCGTCAGCATATGCGACAACATGACAACCACGTGCTTCTAGAGATAGTAGCATTGAATTTAGTGCCAGGTTCCAAAGAAGCGGCGAAAGAACACCTCCTTGTGGTGTGCCCCTATTGACAAATCGAGATATGACGGACGCTCCCAATTCAGACGTTATACGTCTACTGGCAAGTAGGCTTTCCACCATTAAAACGATTTCACGCTTTACTCCCAGACCAGACAATGCCAATATTATCGATTCTGGGATGACATTATTAAAAGCCCCCTCAATATCAAGAAAGGCCACCATAGTGTACTCCTTTACCGAAAGCGATCTCTCGATGGTACCAACGAGCTCATGAAGAGCTGTTTCCGTTGATCGTCCCATGCTGTATGCATGTTGCTTTGTCGAAAGCAACCTCGGGTCAATCACTCTACGCAAATATGAGTCTATCATTCGTTCCATTGTCTTTAACAAAAAAGAAGACAGACTAATTGGTCTGAAATCCTTCGGAGCTGTGTGGGAACTTTTCCCAGCCTTCGGGATAAATACCACTCTGGTATCCCTCCATTTTAAAGGAATATACGACCAGTTGATGCATGCTGTGTATAGATTATACAGCAACGGGGCTATATAGTCCGACACTTGCTGCAACTCAGCCGGGATTATACCATCAGGTCCCGGGGATTTATAGGGCCTGAAGCTTTTTATCGCCCAGATTAATGTTGGCATATTTATTATTTCCGAAGCAATTTCAGATGCTTGGGAGTCAGAACGTTCCAAAGCTTGAAACGGCGTCATGGAATTGCCCGGAAAATGCGTGTTTAAAAGGAGATCCAGCGACTCTCCACTGGAGGAAGACCACACCCCATTAGGATCTTTCAGGTATCCCAGGGTGCAAGGAGAAGAAGCCAGAACCTTGCGCAGCCTGGATGCCTCAGAAACGTCTTCTATGTTTCCACAGAAGTTTTTCCAAGAATCACATTTTGCGTTTCTGATCATCTTTTTATAACTCTTAAGTTGCAGCCTGTATGCAGACCAGTCCTCGTCCGCTCTTGAAAATTTTGCCTTATTAAAGAGCTTTCTGCAGGAATCTCTGCTCGTCTGCAACTCATTTGACCACCAAGGTGGCTTTTTTTTCCCTCTAGGCTTTGCAGAAGGGCAAGACGCATCCAGGCACCTATTACAAACATTTGTTATATGGTCAACCAGACAGTCAATTTCCGCCAAACTATGTGGTTCAGATAAGGGTACTTCATCCAAAAGCAAAGAAAAAGTCTCCCTATATTTCACCCAGTTTGTTCTCCTCAGATTTTTAGAGACTGTCTCAACCGGGGCACGCTCCCTGAGTAAAAACTCAATGTAGCGATGATCTGAGAAAGAATGCTCTTCCAAAACTCTCCAGTCATCAATTCTATCAGACAATGTATCTGATACAAGTGTTACGTCAAGAACCTCTTGCCGCGTACTTGTAACGAAAGTTGGTTCACCACCCTTGTTACATTTTTGTAATTTTGGCCAAAAAAATTGTTGATCCGAACCATTGTGCAATGTAAATATTTAAAAAACAAAAAAAAAATATGAAATTATATAAAAGCAACCACATGTATGACATATACTTCGTGTTTTTTACTTCTATTGATACAAATAACAACTAACAAGCCAAAAACACATCAACAACTACAAAATGGCGCGCTGCCACGCCATATCATGCAGGTTTATATTAAAACTCATCTCAATTGCTCATAGCTTCTTAACCCATGAACCGATTTTGCCATAATTGGTACCAAAATAACCAGAAAAACATCGAGAACAATAAAACGTGAACCTAATTATTTTTTTTTTTTTAATATGTCAACCATGAGCCAAGATAAATCATTTTAAAATTTTGGGTTTAATTTCTGGTGCCTCGCCCGATTGTGCGATTCCGCCCAAATTTTTTGTGAGTGTTAGGAATGATAAAATAACATTAAATTCCAAGTTTTGTTCTTATTCATTCAACAGGTGTCAAGTTATAGATTTTTTTTGTGTCAAATTCACCATAATTTTAGAGGTACCTTTACATTTTCACTCATAACTTTAAAAATACTTAACCGATTTCAAAAAAAATATACATCGGGTTTTGCCTAGGAGAATTACGCAACTTTTAATACCTCAAGCGCTTAGATCGGTTTCGGATTATTGCCAAAAACGCGATTTCAACAGACAGACAGACAGACTAACGGAGAGACAGACAGACAGACATCGCTAGATCGACTTAAAATCGATCAAGGATCTTGAATATATATACTTTATGGGGTCCTAAACCAATATTTCAATGTGTTACATACGGAATGACAAACTTATATATACGCTCTATCACCAGAGTGGAGGGTATAAAAATGAATTTTTACACCATTTTTTGGTAATTTGCTTTTAGTAAAATACAACAATTTTTATGTGTTTTTACTATATTATTGCTTTAGTATTTTTTTTTTTTGTATTTTTACCATTTTTTTTTTTTTTGGTAATTTCACCATAGTTTTGGTAATTTTTTTTTTAATCTGGCAACTAAAATGTCTATAAAAAGCTGCCAATTATGAAAAATTAAGTTTTTCTTATTTTAACAGGTACTTAAACATCTACGGTCAAATTCATAATGCTTTAAGGCAGGCTAATAAAATGTTTATAGTGAAAATTTGCTAAAACATTATTCAAAATAGTTTAAAAGCACAATATTTATAAAAGGTTTATAGTAGGGTATAGTCTACAATAAACCTTCGATAAAGTTTGGAGTTGAAAAATTATTCTTTGAGTGGTCAGCATTTAATATTTAATTATCTAAAAATTTAATCAAACATTCTCCTCCCTTGAATAGTTAAATTCCATCAATTTCTATTCAATAAATTGAAGATATCTTCAACAATTAACAAATTTAGGATGTTTTTAATAAAAAAATGTCAAATATTTGTTAAAAATAAATTAAAATAAAATAAAACAAAATAGTGATGTACATTCCATCAAAACATATCCGGTATTCGAATATTTTTTGTACTCTTTGTATAAAAAAATTATTTTTTCGCTCGTATTTCAATTTCATTTCTATATAACGTTAAGAAAACAATGTTAAACTATTTTATACTTAATACAAAATTTTTACTAACTCTTAAATCTGCAAAAAAAAAAAAATATTTAATTATGACTACCGAGTCAATCGATTCATCATTTTATACATCACAAACAATTAAATGAGAAATATAGCAAGGGTGTTGCCAACATTAAAACGCAAAATTATTAAATTGTTAAAGTACGTTTATGAATACAATTTCTTTAAAAAGGTTTACTAAAGGTTTATTGTACTTTTACTATTGTGTGCTTTAAAGCCAAATTACAATTGCCTTATGAATTTGAGTGCTAATCTACAATATCCAAAGTTTTTTTTCTAATTTTTTAAAAGCACTTGTGAAAATTGTTAAAATTTTTTTTTTTTTTTATTTTTTCACTAATTTTTCCTGAAAATAAGTTTACAATTTTGTTTTATAAATTTACCAAATTTTTTGTAAATTTCCAAAAAAAAAATGTTCACCTTAAAGTAAATATTTTACAAAAAAATTGTAAATTTACATTTTTTCCCCATAATTATTTTGTTAAATCAATTTACAAATTATTTCCGTAACATTACGGGTATTTTTGCTAGTAAATATTTTACAAAATCTGCCGCGTAAAATTACGGGGATTATTTGTCATTTTACATACTTTTTTTTTTTTTTTGAGTGCAGTTATTTCGATTCATGTTTTGGAGCATTTCAAACCGTTTTAAAATAAAAACTTGGTTAAAAAAAATGGAATCGTGCATAAATTACGATGGTGTGCTTCAGAAAAATTATTGGCTAAAAAATTTCAATTAAATCTATTGATCAACAAAATTTAATGAGTCAATCAAGGTTCTGATGATTAATTTTTTTTTTAATGGCGAATTTCAAATTTATAACATACCAGATTTTTTTCGCTTTAATTTATTTGAATATATTAATTAAAAAAAGACAAAATAATTGGGTTTTACTTTTTTTTGTTGGCAACATATCGTTTGCTTATTTTTGGTATGACCCAAAGACCATTTACTTCGTTTTGAGAAAAACGAAAAAGAAACTTCTCATCAACTTTATTAAAAATCTACACGATAGATTTGCTTTTTACTTTTGGTATCGATTGCTTAAAATATTTTAAGAAAAAATATAAATTTTTATACGTTTTTGCACAAGATATCAAAAGTTATTATGATTTTAACAAAAAAAGACTTGGTCGCGTTTTGCTCCATATCCCGTTTAAATGAATATTTTCTTAAAAAAAATTAATTTTCTTTCACGTGGGTCAAAGTCAACCTGAGCTTACCTTATTAAATTATCTTTAATTTTGGCTATAATTAGCAAAGTTGGGGCTGGATATCTTTTAATTCTTACGAAAAATTCATTCCGGATGAAAATAAAGTGCATAACAATCATAAACAATTGATTCCTAATTCCATTTGGCAAATGGTTTATGGGTCACACCAATAACCAAGCGTCAAATTTTAGTTTGTTTTGTTCGTTTGGTAAAACAACTCGCGATCTCAAATATAATTAAAAAACAATTAAAATAATTTTAAATTAAATAAAAATCTTTTATTAGTATAAAATAAAATACCTATCGTTTTTTATTGGAATACAAGGGTATTCCAAACTGGTGACCCCGACAACAATTGGAATACGTGCAGTTTTGCAAAATTGCAATTGGTGGTGGTTTTGCGGCCATTTTAGAAAATCGTTTTTTCTGCAACAACAAGTGGCGTCACTTAACCCGCCATTTTTTTCATCATCAGCGTATAGATTTTTTTTTAATTTTTTTCCCGTTTTTTTTACAAAGAAAAAACACGATGCAAAATGAGAATGCGACCGGCTCCAACGCCAATGACAGTGGTTTGCCAAGCGTCTCTCCAAGGCAATCGGTAAGTGCTTCCGCCGTACCTGCAGCGCCACATGGAGAAGTTTCAGTGATTTATGCCAGATTGCCAGTGCCACCGATGACCAGCAGCAATATCGAAGCGTGGTTTATTTCTATGGACTTTTGGTTCACGGCTTCTGGCGTAACGGCGGACAAGCAGCAGACTGCGACTATTTTGGCAGCTCTTGACCCAAACGTAATCGCCCAACTCGCCGACGTCATCGCTGCCATGCCGCAGTCCAACAGACACGAGTACATAAAAGAGAAAATAGTGGATCACTTTGCTGATAGTGAACAGCGCCGCCTGAATCGTCTTCTTTCCGAGCTCCCACTGGGTGACAAAAAGCCTTCCGAGCTGTTTTATGAAATGAAACGGGTGGCTGGTAAGACGCTAAGTGAGGCTGTGGTAAAAGGTCTATGGACAAAACGTTTACCGGAACTCGCTCAACCCGTGTTGGCTGCTTCATCAGGCACTCCAGACGAATATACAAAAATTGCCGATTCGATTTGTGACGCCATGGCGTCGAATCAAATAAACGGAGTGAACGCAGCTTCAGCAAGCGAATTATGCGAAATTCGGGCAGCCGTCGCTCAACTTACTAAGGACTTCAAAAATTTTTCGACTCGGTCCCGTTCACGCTCGCGCTCACGTACACATAAGCCAACAGTGGCACGTAACCGATCCCAAAATCGTGTTTTGTATTCTAGTGATACGACTGGTGACGAGTGCTGGTACCATAAGAAGTATGGCCGAAGTGCCCAGAAGTGCCGCAGCCCCTGTAGACACAAGCGACGTCAAGTCAACGCATCGTCTACTGGTTCTAACGCTGCCACCAACTGACTTCATAAGCCGGTGGAGGATGTCGGCGAAAACTCCCCCACCAGGCGTCATTTATTTCGCCTCCAGGTCAAGGACAAATTTACAAACCAAAATTTTTTAGTTGATAGCGGTGCCGACGTTTCCGTCTTGCCACTGACTTCGAAGTCTTTCGACGTGCGCCCTACTGCCATCATGTTATACGCCGCCAACGGTTCCCCAATTAAGGTAATCGGTGAAAAGCGTATAAAATTAAATCTTGGGTTGCGCTGCGACTTTCATTGGTCGTTCGTGGTTGCCGACGTGACGTCACCGATCATCGGATCCGATTTTATCAAATTTTACGATTTACTTATTGATCTTCGACGCAATCGACTTATTGATAACATCACTGGCCTTGTGTCTCAACTTACATCGTCTTCGTTTAGTAAAGTGGCTGTCATCAAAACTTTTAATACAGCAGAGCCTTTTGCCGACATTTTGAAAAATTTTTCCGACGTCACTAAGCTTTCGCCATACGGCTCAACAACAACATCTTCAATTTCTCACAAGATTGAGACAACTGGTCAACCTGTTTTTTGCAGACCTCGACGGCTTTCGCCAGAAAAGCTATCAGCCGCCAAGCAGGAATTCGAATTTTTGATGAAAGCCGGTATTTGTCAGCCATCTAACAGCAATTGGTCCAGTCCGTTGCACTTGGTTAAAAAAAGTGACGGAACTTGGAGGCCATGTGGTGACTACCGTGCGCTGAATGCCCAGACGTTGCCAGATCGTTATCCGCTGCCATATCTAACCGATTTTACTACAAATTTACGAGGTAAGAAAATTTTTTCAAAAATTGACTTACAAAAAGCATTCCACCAGGTGCCAATTCATCCTGATGACGTTCCGAAGACCGCCATTAGTACCCCGTTCGGCTTATACGAATTTAAATTCATGACATTTGGGCTATGTAATGCCGCCCAAACTTTCCAGCGGCTTATAAATGAGGTACTACGTGGGTTGGATTTTGTTTTCCCGTACATCGATGACATTTGTGTCGCATCGTCATCTATCGCACAGCATCGCCTCGACCTTGCCGAAGTTTTTCGTCGTCTTCGTAAAAATTATCTCGCTATTATCCTAAAAAAGTGCGTATTCGGAAAAAATGAGATAACATTGCTGGGTCACCTGGTAAATGCTGAGGGTATTCGTCCGCTGCCTGAAAAAGTATCCGCGATACAAAATTTTCCGAAACCGAGAGTGGCTCAAGAACTTAAAAGATTTATCGCCATGCTTAACTTTTATAGAAAGTTCTTGCCACATGCGATCTCGTATCAAATGCTGCTACAACAACTAATTATTGGCAACAAGAAAAATGATCGTACGCCGTTGGCATGGAACCCGTCAGCAGAGGTCGCTTTCGAACGCTGCAAAAACGAGCTGGCTAATGCTGCACTTTTAGCACACCCAGCTGCCGAAGCCGAGTTGGCAATCTATGTCGACGCATCCGATACTGCTGTAGGGGCAGCCCTGCATCAAAAAGTTGATGGTGATCTTCAACCTTTAGCATTTTATTCAAAAAAATTTACAAATACTCAACAAAAATACTCAACATATGATCGGGAGCTTGCAGCGATGTATCAAGCTGTATGCCATTTCCGATATATGATAGAAGGACGAAGCTGTTATATTGTCACCGATCATCGACCGCTGATTTTTGCGTTTCAACAAAAGGTTGAAAAAGCTTCGCCTCGTAGAATTCGACAACTTGATTTTATCAGCCAATTTACCACCGATATTCGTCACACGCCTGGTTTAGCGAACGCTACAGCTGACGCACTCTCTCGCATCGATTCTATCGATCAAATGGTGGACTACTCTCGCATAGCAGCAGCACAACAGAAAGATGAAGAACTGCAGCAGAGGCTTAGAAATTCAGGTACGCAAATGAATTCGCTAAATCTAAAATTTTTTCCAATCCCAGGTTGCAACGACCAACTAATCTGTGACGCAGCGACGTCCCGTGTGCGTCCTTATATTCCGAAAGAGTTCCGGAAACAGATTTTATCGACAGTCCACGATTTGTCCCATCCAGGGGTTTGGGCCACCACTAAACTGGTCACAAGCAGATTTTGTTGGCCTGGGATTAGAAAAGATTCTGCCTTGTTTGTGCGAAACTGCCTTCAATGTCAACGCTCAAAAATTCACCGACACACACGCTCCACTCCCGTTAAATACGAGCCACCAAAAGAACGCTTCGCGCATATTAACATCGACATATTTGGTCCGTTTCCATTGTGTGAGGGACAGCGATACTGTCTTACCATGGTCGACCGTTTTACGCGTTGGCCGGAAGCCGTTCCGATCCCTGATATGTCAGCTGATTCCGTCGTGAAAGCTCTTTTATCTCAGTGGATTTCAAGATTTGGCGTTCCAGCTCGTATTACGTCCGATCGCGGTCGACAATTTGAGTCTTCGGTTTTTGCCGAAATGGTAAAAGCAATTGGTGCAACACATCTTCGTACTACGCCATATCACCCTCAGTCGAATGGGATTATTGAGAGATGGCACCGAACGTTTAAAGCCGCGATTTTATGCCACAATCCTGCAAAATGGGTACATCATTTACCAACAATTTTGCTGGGTTTAAGAGTAGCGTATAAACCCGACATCAATGCTTCGCCAGCAGAATTGGTATACGGCTCAACTTTGACGATTCCTGGAGAATTTTTTCAACCAACAAAGATTTCAAATTCTGAGACTGATTTCGTTTCGGAATTCCGAACATCAATGCAAAACCTAAAGTCGACTGATACTGCTCATCATACAACACCTAAAGCTTTCATCGCAAAAAATCTTCAAAATACAACTCATGTTTTCGTCCGCAACGACTCAATTCGACCGTCGCTTACTCATCCGTACGATGGTCCTTACTTGGTCGTAAAGCGACACGAAAAATTTTTCAACATTTCGATACGTGGTCGTCACACCAACATAAGCGTAGATCGACTTAAACCTGCTTTTATGTCCAACAGCGACCTTATCGAAAATCAGACGCTAACTGAAGTACCTGTCGTTCCTTTGGAGAATGAACCAACTAAAGTTCCTTTGAATTTACAAAATTCATCAAATTTACAAAATTCATCAAATTTACAAAATTCATCAAATTTACAAAAATCATCAAATTTACAAAAATCATCAAATTTACAAAAATCATCGAATTTACAACAATCATCAAATTTACAACAACCATCAAGTCCACATCGGTTACCTGATGCTTCTACAAATGATCAAATTCCTTATGCCGACAACTCTACATCAACGAATTCCAGATCATCTGTAAGTTTCTCACCTGAAGTTGTGCTACCAAAAGCTACTGCAAGTGGTCGACGAGTAGTGAAGCCTTTAAGGTACAGGTGAGCTTGCTCCGGCGAGGGGAGTAATGTGGCACCCTAATACCCTAGTTATGGGTACCAACGAGTAACCGTTACTGACTACTTATTAGAAGTGACATTATCAACGTCACTATAATTAAAAATGCATTTTCATTCTTTCTTGCTTTTTATAATCGTTTGGTAAAACCACTCGCGATCTCAAATATAATTAAAAAACAATTAAAATAATTTTAAATTAAATAAAAATCTTTTATTAGTATAAAATAAAATACCTATCGTTTTTTTATTGGAATACAAGGGTATTCCAAATATGCATCAAAACAAAAGTAGAGAAAAATATTTTAACTTTTAGGTGTAAAATTTGCTGCATGTGAAGAAAATTGGCGTATGCAGCAAACCAATGTTAAGACAATGTTAATATTGGGGATATGAAGCAAATTTAGGGCTAGATATCTTCTAATTTATACGATATATAAAAAAATAGATTACGGATTTGGAAAGAGGACATATTAATCATATAAAATTGATTCCTAACTCCATTTTCCCAAAAATGGTCTTTGGGTCATACCAAAAATAAACAAAAAAAAAAAAACATAATTTTTTCATAAGCTTCATTCGTTAAATATATCATTATTTTGATTTACTATAAAAAATTTATCAAATTTGTGATAAAAATCGAAATAATGCTTGATTTAACAAATATTCAATTAATCACCTACAGCTTTATGATTGGTATAACAACTTTATTTATTGAAGGAATTTCAATAAAAAAATTTATTGAATCCGCGTTTTTGTTGATGGACATTCGCTTCAAATTCTTTCCGTGTATGTGCTCCTTAACTTAACAGGATTCCTTTCAAAAGCTTCTGCCAGTTCAACAAAATTTCTGCTTGGTATATTTAGATATCAAAAAAAATACTTTATTAAAAGTGCATTCATTACCTTTATAGCCAAAACTAAATGTTTGACTTTATTTTATAGTTAACTTCATTTTCTTTTTGCAAAAAATAAAAGCAACTAAAGTAACTAATTACTTTTGGAAAGAAGAAAAGAATGACTATGAAACCCATCCTTTACTTTTTTCTTACCACCAACACAAACAACCCAAAAATTTCCACTCTACTTACCAACCAAGTTATACGTTTTATGTTTCTTATTTCTTGTACTTTAACTTTAAGAAAATGTTGTTGTTCTTCCCTTTTGCAGCCAAACCCACTATTTGTGGCAACCATAATATACTACGTACATTACAAAAAACCAACGCTTGTCAGTGGCAAAATTTACGATCATTTAATGTAGAAAATATACTGAATATGGTGAATGTAGTGAATAAAGGAGGCATTTTTGAAATACCATAAAAGAAATTCCAATTTGACGCATAAGTCTCGTTATCCTTTTTGTTTTTTTTTCTAATATAAAACCTGTAACAGTTCAGGGTTATTTTAAAATCCCTCTTTAATTTAAGTTAAAATTTAAATAAAATTTTATCAACTGTAAAAAAATTTCAAATAGACATTCGAATTCACATTAACAGCAAAATAAATTTTATGAATTTGAGGGGCTTTGTATTTCGATTTAAATTATGTGCCTTGAGGGATACAATATCGTTGATTGTTTATTAACACCTTCCCAAAATAATATTGACAGGATGTAATTATATGAAAGGGAGGCAATGTAAAATCAAAATTTATATAGGAAATAAAAATGACAAACATTTGAAATTGTGTTGGCGGCTATGAATGTTATAAGGATTACTTTTTTTTTTAAACTAAAGAAAAAATTAAGTTGCGTAGCAATTTATTAATTCGAATTTATAAATAACAACTTAAATTTTGAAATTTCGAATTTTGAAATACCAAAGGGTTGACACTCACAAGGAAGGTATCTCATTGCTAACACTCCGATTATCCTGCATAATAGAGGACCAAAATCTAACATTTACCGGGTTTTTATCGGGTATCGTGAAGGTTAAAGGGGGAAATGTGAGGGTGAAAAAAGCGGCTTTTTCGCTTTTTAGAATTTGTTCGTACTTCTTCCTAAGGAACTAAATGAACATGTTATAGGTTTTTTTAGGGCTTATCCATTGGTGTATCGGAATTGGCAAACTTTGGCTTTGTTAAGTTGGTTTTTGTTAAAAATGTTAAAAAGATGAGCTACTTCATATGGAGAAATATAGTTACGACCCCCAAATTCATATACAATAATCTCTATTAAGTTTAAGCCGACATGTTGCCCTTCTGCAAAGCCTAGAGGGAAAAAAAAGCCACCTTGGTGGTCAAATGAGTTGCAGACGAGCAGAGATTCCTGCAGAAAGCTCTTTAATAAGGCTAAATTTTCAAGAGCGGACGAGGACTGGTCTGCATACAGGCTGCAACTTAAGAGTTATAAAAAGATGATCAGAAATGCAAAATGTGATTCTTGGAAAAACTTCTGTGGAAACATAGAAGACGTTTCTGAGGCATCCAGGCTGCGCAAGGTTCTGGCTTCTTCTCCTTGCACCCTGGGATACCTGAAAGATCCTAATGGGGTGTGGTCTTCCTCCAGTGGAGAGTCGCTGGATCTCCTTTTAAACACGCATTTTCCGGGCAATTCCATGACGCCGTTTCAAGCTTTGGAACGTTCTGACGCCCAAGCATCTGAAATTGCTTCGGAAATAATAAATATGCCAACATTAATCTGGGCGATAAAAAGCTTCAGGCCCTATAAATCCCCGGGACCTGATGGTATAATCGCGGCTGAGTTGCAGCAAGTGTCGGACTATATAGCCCCGTTGCTGTATAATCTATACACAGCATGCATCAACTGGTCGTATATTCCTTTAAAATGGAGGGATACCAGAGTCGTATTTATCACGAAGGCTGGGAAAAGTTCCCACACAGCTCCGAAGGATTTCAGACCAATTAGTCTGTCTTCTTTTTTGTTAAAGACAATGGAACGAATGATAGACTCATATTTGCGTAGAGTGATTGACCCGAGGTTGCTTTCGACAAAGCAACATGCATACAGCAAGGGACGATCAACGGAAACAGCTCTTCATGAGCTCGTTGGTACCATCGAGAGATCGCTTTCGGTAAAGGCCTTTCTTGATATTGAGGGGGCTTTTAATAATGTCATCCCAGAATCGATAATATTGGCATTGTCTGGTCTGGGAGTAAAGCGTGAAATCGTTTTAATGGTGGAAAGCCTACTTGCCAGTAGACGTATAACGTCTGAATTGGGAGCGTCCGTCATATCTCGATTTGTCAATAGGGGCACACCACAAGGAGGTGTTCTTTCGCCGCTTCTTTGGAACCTGGCACTGAATTCAATGCTACTATCTCTAGAAGCACGTGGTTGTCATGTTGTCGCATATGCTGACGATGTCGCGATAGCGGTAAAGGGGAAGCATCTGCCAACATTGCGGGACATTCTTCAGGGTTCTCTGAAAGATCTGTCTAAATGGGCAAGAGACTGTGGTCTAGGAGTTAATCCTAGTAAAACAGAGCTTGTTTTATTTACAAGGAAAATTAAGATTCCTGCTTTCGATCCTATTTCTCTGGACGGTACTGAAATCACCTTCTCAGATGGAGCCAAGTATCTTGGAGTATTTCTAGATAGGAAGCTGAATTTCAGGCGTAATATTGAGGAACGGGTGAGAAAAGCAACGATTGCTTTGTATTCCTGTAAAAGGGACATTGGAAAACGATGGGGTTTTAGCCCTCAAGTCGTTCATTGGATCTATACAGCAGTGGTGCGTCCAATTTTGCTGTATGGAATCATTGTCTGGTGGCCTGCTTTAGAAACAAAAGCGAACTGTGTCTTTATCACGAAGGTACAGAGAATGGCGTCAATGTGCATCACTGGTGCTCTTCGTACTACACCTACGGCTGCATTAGAAATCCTCCTTCACCTGATACCCTTGGACATATTGGGTAGGCAGTATGCAGCTGCGTCGGCAATTCGACTTAATAGCACGCTGCAATGGAGGAGCAGCGATTGTGGCCATAGCGCGATCTTGAAAAAGATAACAATACCACAAAATGTAGATTGTGCTCCCTCTTTGAGCCTTTTTGAGCGCCACTTTACCACTATGATACCATCCAGGGAGTCTTGGATTGGGGATACTCCGGGAAGAGGAGCTACCATAAATTTTTACACAGATGGATCGAGGCTGCACGAACAAGTGGGCTTTGGGGTCTATTCGGAAGAGCTTGGATTGAGCCTGGCTCGTAGATTGCCAGATCATTGCAGTGTTTACCAGGCAGAGATGCTGGCAATAAAGGAAGTGGCTGACTGGTTGAGCTGCAATGTCTTGTCTACAACCGCAGTCAACATCTTTACTGACAGTCAAGCCGCGGTCAAGTCCCTGGATTCAATGTTTCTGAAAACAAGATCTGCCCTTAACTGCCGCACGTCTTTAAATGAGATGGCCAAGCAGTTTAACATACGACTCATATGGGTCCCAGGGCACAGAGACATTCCAGGGAATTGCAAAGCCGATGAGCTTGCAAGACTAGGAACTACCTTACAGGTACCAACAGAATTGGAATGTGTTGGTATGCCTCTAGAAACTTGCAAGCAAAACCTACGGCTTTGTTCAGCGACGGAGACTAATCAAAGATGGGCAAATGGATGGACGTGTGAGACAACACGACTGATTTGGCCTTCTCTTAATCAGGGGCGCACAAGTGAGCTGATATCGCTTCCAAGAGGAGAGATTTCGACGGTGGTTTCTATAATTACCGGACACTGTCTTATAGGGAAGCACGCAGAGCGGTTAAATGTGCCGTCGAATGACTTTTGCCTAAGTTGCATGGATGAAGAGGAGTTGGAAACTATCGAACACTTTATTTGCCATTGCCCGGCACTTTCTGGTCAGCGACTTGCTTCACTGGGATCTAGGGAGCTGTACGATCTTTCTGATTTGTCGGATGTCAAAATTCAACATCTAAGGAGTTTCATAAGAAGCTCAAACTGGTTTAATGACAGGGACTAGTAGGGAAACCTATTACGATCCCGTGGTATCACAATGGACCTCAGAGTCTACGTGTGTTGACGTAAAACGTCAGCAGCCACTTACAACCTAACCTAACCTAACCTAAGCCGACATGTGTTTTTGCTTTTGGCACAATTCCTGTTAGTTCGGCTTTTATTCAGATTTTCCCGAAATACCATAATTTTTGAAACCACCGGGATAGCCGATAAAAACTAGCAGATTTAACTTAGTTTTCGGTACTTATGAAAAAAAAAATTTTTATACCCTCCAACCACTTTGTCATTCCGTGTGTAACGCAACGAAATATCGGTCGGGGACCCCACAAAGTATTTATAATATTGATCCATGATAGAATCTAAGACATTCTAGCGATGTCCGTCAGTCCGTCCGTCTTAAGAAATAACGATGCAGTCCAAACCCAAAGAGATAGACCCCTGAAATTGGGCAAGAATATCTCCTATGTTACTGGTAAGTTTAAGTTCGAAGATGGGCAAAATCGGAACAGGGGTAAAAAGTTCCCCCTTGAAGAACTAAAACGACCCCTGAAAAATACGATATTTTTACAAGTTTTTTTTTTAATTTTTGCTCAACAAATGTAACATTTGTATGCCATATTATATTCATAGACCAGCGCTTGGACCAAGGGGGTTAGAAAATTGATTTTTTTCAGGCCGCCCCCCTTTGGGGGTGTGGCTATAGAAATTAATTAAAAATAACGATAAAAAATTATTATTTAAGCGTAAATATCATAAACAAATAATTTGTAAACATATATAGCGGGGGTACAGGTGTCCCCCACAAACTTCGCCTACCCCCTCCACCAAAAATAGACGCCCCTGAGATTTTTTTTTTAATTTTAAATGTGTTGGAGGGTATAAAAGATTCGGCACAGCCGAATTTAACACTCTTACTTGTTTTTTAGTAATTTTTGAAAAAAAATAAAAAAATTTACTAAATTTTTTTTGAGTGTAAAATTTTTTTTTTGAGTAAAATTTTTTTCGAGTGTACTTTTTTTTTTTGTTTTAGTGTAAAAATATTTTTGAGTGACAGAAATACGTTGTAAAATATTTTTGTGACTTACCAATGTTTTTAAAACATGTTTAATGGATTTTCAACACGTGAATTTAAGGTAAAACTAATCTCAAATTCACGGTTTTGCTAATAACTTTTGAACCACTGGACCGATTTGGCTGAAACTCAACTGTTTTTCGAAAATTAGCGTGTTTTTTATTTCGTAAATTCACGAAAAACCTTTGCTGAAATTCAGTCTTTTTCTCATAACTTTTAAACCACTGGACCGATTTTGCTGGATTGCAGTACTAACCTGGCCAGGTAAATGCCCAATATATATGCAAAACTTCAGGAGCCTCTGTAAAGTCTTTCACAAGTTAGCGTGTTTTCAACAGACAGACAGACGGACGGGCGGACATCGCTAGATCGTCTTAAAATCGATAGAGGATCATGAAAATATATACTTTATGGGGTCCTAGACCAATATTTCGAGGTGTTACAAACGGAATGACAAACTTATATATACCCTCTATCACTAGAATAAAGGGTATAAAAATTTTATTGCACCAAGGGTTAAAGATAGAGTGCAAATATGTTCTCAGAAAATTTTGGGTTGAAAACATATTTGCGGTTGCTTATACATTTGATTAATTTAGGGACAGCCTTGAGGCAGTTAGAGCGATGGGACCAAATTTCATAAAAATGTTGGGGTGCAACAATAAATTGGAGTCGTTTTTACATTGCACCCCTCAAGAAAGTACTCCAAAATGATTGTGGGGCGTTTTTTACTTCTTCAGCTTTGTCCCGATTTGATTTCATTTTTTTCACAATTGCCACAAAATCTCTCTAGTGGGGTGCAATGTAAGACCGACCTCCTTTAAATTGTGCACTCAATAATTTGGTTGAAATATCATGATCCACATCTGCACCGTAGCACCTCCCTCCCCACAAAAAAAAAAAAGACGCCCCTGTTTAACAGGGGCTCGCACTTGTTTCTATTCTATTCTACGGAAAAAGTTTAAAATACTGGAACGTTCTTTCTAAACAAAAATTTTAAGGGTTTTAAAAATAATTCTATAGAAAAATTTTAAATTTTTTTTGAGTCAATTTCTTAGATTCTGAGGAATTTCTTTTAAAGAAAGACACTTTTCCTTAGAAGAAGTCTAACAAGGGAAGTATCTCAACCCTTATGAACCGATTTGCATTAAACTTAAAATATATATAAAAGAGGCAATTCTAAAGTTGGGGTGTCTCGGCTTGTCGGCCATATCGGGGATTTAGGGGTTCAAAATTTGGGTCAAAAAATTTAGCTTTTTTGATTTTTCAGCTATTTCATTCTAAAAAACTATATGATGTTTACATATGAAAAGAAGGGGTTTTTAATGGCGGCATAACCTAAAATGTGTAAATTTTGGGGGGTATTTATATGAAGACATAGACCTACGATCTTCATATGAATACAAAATAATCTTTATTAAATTTAAGTCGACACAAATTTTTGCTCTAGACCAGAGCTTCTCACTAACTTTTGTTTCGTGACCCCTTTTTAATATTGCAAATTTCTCGCGACCCCCCACATAAAAAACAAGTGAAAAAATTAAAGTCGGTCAAAACCGACCATATTATGCTCTACACCAGGTTTTCCCGAAGTCCAGGTTTCCAAACATGGACTGATTGGATCCCTATTTTTTGAGATCTTTAATTAGTGTAGAAAGCACACAGGATCGAAAATTTAGGGAAATAAGCTTTTGTTACTGCCACTAGACCGATTTTACTGAATATCGACCGAAATTTTTATATGAGAACTAATTGTAAGTCTAAAAATGGTCCAATTATAATCAGATTTAATAAGGTTACCAAAGTACACTTTTAACAAACACGACCAACATTTTTGTCAAATATTTCATTTTCATGAATTTTGATATTTTTACGAACATCGGAAGGGTGGTTTGTATGGGAACTACAAGTAGAACTGGTCTGATTTCTTTAAAATTTGGAATGATTCTTTGTGACTACCTTTACCTGCTAAATTTCGAAAGCATACTTACTTTAATACGGTTTAAGAGTAGTTTTAGCCAAATTTAAAGGGGAAAATGTATGGATTCTAGATATAAACATGCACCGATTTTTTCAACACAGTTTTTTAATATTTTAGCTGTTTTCAAAGTCCCTAATTGAGCAAGGATGCTGATAGCAATGTAGTCCTGGCGATCATATCCTGAATAAGTCTGATTTAAAGAATGTGCTTTTAAACATTTTAGTTAATTTTGAAGCCCTGACGAGCTATGAAGCTGAAAAAGGCCAAGTAAATAGTATTAAAGATGGAGCATATTATAAAATTGTTAGACTTTGGACGGAAAAATAATATGAATTATGCACCTTTATTTATAACCATTCAAGATTTTACTCTCATATTAATCAATTACCACTTTTACCACAAGGAGCCCTGTAGGTTAGTTGATGCTAGCCTATAAAACAGTGGGTCGTGGGTTCGATTCACTCCAAAACCCTTGGTCGATTTACCAGTTGTCGGTTAGGTTGAAATTATTAAAAATATTACTAATTAAATGAAAAAAAAAAAATAAAAACTTGATCATTTGATAAAAATTATTATTATTATATTATTAGTACCTGATACAAGATTCACAAGGTCCTGGATTTTTCCGCGACCCACCGTTTGAGAACCATTGATCTAAATTGACCACTGCTATTCAATTACACATGCAGAGTAAAATTACCGAATTTATAGTAGGTGTCCAGTTTCCTGACACAAGATCCACACGGACCTGGATTTTTCCGTGTAAGGGAAGGGAAAAAGGGGGTAAATTTAATTCTATCTTTTCCAAAGTTTTTTAAAGTCCATTGATAAGCTGAACAGCTTATTTTGATAACTCAGCAACTACCGAAAAATTTTATATTTTAATAATTTTAGCATAATGTTTACTAATCTTTTCGCGACCCCCTAGAAATGCTTCCGCGACCCCCTAGGGGGTCGCGACCCACCGTTTGAGGACCATTGCTCTAGACGATTGCCCTATTAGTTCGGGTGTTATCGAAATTTTCCCGAAGGTCCACATTGTTTCATAAGGGGACAACGAAATTGTTAAACACTGTTAAAAAAAAAAGGATATTAAAATGAGCGATAAATTAAAAAAAAAGTCTGAGCATTTTTATTTAAAATTGAAAAACAAAAAAAAAATTAAAGTGAATTCATTTTTACAAAAAAAAGTACTAAACTTTGTTTCTTTTTCATTTCCGTTTTAGAGTATTAACAAGTTTTCTGAGATTAAATTTTCATTGCCACTTACTACTTTTCGTTTTATATTATTTTTTTTTCTTTCCTCATTTTATACTTTTTTTGCATAAACTTGTTGCATAAGACAACATAATAATATGACAGTAGTATAAAGTACTAGATGATGATGATGAGAAGGAAAACAAGTAGAAAAATTAAATTCGACTTGGTCGAATCTATGAATACCCTCCACAATGTTATCTGATAATAATTTTCTAAAAAAAATTTCAAAAAATTGCATTACAAATTTTTTATTAGAAATATGTATATTATTTTGAGTCAAACTTTCTTTTAATCAATCAAATTTTTTTGAGTGTAAAATTTTTTTGACTGTCAACATTTTTTTGAGTCTGCCATTTCATTCAAAAAAAAAAAATAATAATAACAGAGTGTTACAAAAATGAATGAAACAGAAAAACCTGGGATGCGATACTTTTTTTCTAGTAGGTGCTGTTGAGTACAACAAGATTCTGTCCTTGAAATTTGCGAAACACCTCCAAAATCTTGAGTTACGGATAAAAAACCGGTTTTTCGAACTTTTTACACTTATAAGCCAGTAACTTTGTTGAATATTAACCGATTTTGAATTTCTCGACGGTTTTAGAAAGAATAAACTAATATCTTTCGAAGTTGAAAATATGAAATTTAAGTAATATTAAAACAACTGTGCGTATTTTTCCAGCAAACTCAATTTTTCAAAAAAAAATCATTATTTTCTAAGTTTGAAGATGTTTTATCATATTTTTTTATTTAGGAACCGTTCCATTTATGCATTTATTAATAAAGTATATTTATTTAAGAGTAAATTACAACCTTGGTTTTTAAAATCGGCTAAAAATTGACTGATTGTGAGTTATTAAACTTTTAATAAAAACAAAATTTTGTAATAAATGCCTGCACAATGTTTTTCTACCATCCAACCATAATATGCGGGGTATACTCACTTTGTCATTCTGTGTGAAACACATCGAAATATCGATCTAGGGTCCCATAAAGTATATATTTTTGATCAGTGATCGATTCTACGACATTCTAGCTTTGTCTGTCTGTCTGACCGTCCGTTTGTCAATCTGTGGAAGACACGAAACTGTCTAAAATAAAAGAGCTAGACTCCTGATGTTTTGACACTAATATGTGTTATGTTTATAGGACAGTAAAGTTTGTAAATGGGCTAAACCGGACCAGGGGAAAAAAGTTTCCCCTTGGAGAACTAATGCAACCCCAGAAATACACTATTTTATTTTAAAGTTTTTTTGTCTATTTGTTCCACAAATAAAACATTTTTGCGTCATATGAAGTTCATTGACCCGCTGTTGAACCAAGGGGATTAAACAATGCCATTTTTTTGGTCCGCTTTCCTTTTAGGTTAAACGAAAAATAAAAAAAAAATGTAAAATTTTATTATTTGAGTGTAAATATTATAATATATAAATTTGTAAACATTAATCGCTAGGGGAAGGTGTTCCCAAACAGCATCACCCCCCCCCACAAACCCGCGAAACGTCCTTGTAGTTTTTTATTGTCATTTATCGCAAGGGATAGGTGTCCCAGGCAGGCCATACTTCCGCGCCGCTGAGTTCACCTTCTCAACAACAGTTTAGAACAAGAGCTTTCGCAAAACTTTTTTGCTTTAGAATTCCATTGTCATTTATACAAGATTTACATTCCACTAAATTATCATGTATTCTACAAGCGGACGTCCGCACATGACGGACATCTCTTCAATGTCTTAGAATCGATCAATGATCAAAAAAATATATACTTTATGGGACTCTAGACCGATATTTCGCCATCTCTATAATGTCTTAGAATCGATCACTGATCAAAAAATTATATTCGATGTGAGACTCTAGACCGATATTTTGATGCGTTTCGCACCGAATGACAAAGTAAATATACCCCGTACTACGGTTAGAGGGTATAAAAACATTGTGCAGGCATTTATTCCAAAATTTTGTTTTTATTAAAAGTTTAATAACTCGGTCAATTTTTTACCGATTTTAAAAACCAAAGTTGAGTTTTTCTCACAAATAAATATTCTTTTTTAATAAATTCATAAATAATGCGGTTCCTTAACAAAAAAATGTGTAAAAACATCTCCAAAGTTGAAAAATAGAGAAATTTTTTAAAAAAATTGAGTTTGCTGGAGAAATACGTATAGTTGTCTCAATATTACTTAAATATTATGTTCAGATCTTCGGAAGGTCTCACTTTCTTCTTTCTAAAACCGTCGATAAATTAAAAATCGGTTGGTTTTCAACAAAGTTACTGGCTTATAAGTGTAAAAAGTTCGAAAAACCGGTTTTTTACCCGTAACTCAAGATTTTGGAGGTGTTTCGCAAATTTCAAGTACAGGGTCTTATTGTACTCGACAACACCTACTAGAAAAAAAGTATCGCATCCCAGGTTTTTTTTTTCGCTGTCACACAGTGTAATGTGTACATTTTTTTTTTTAGTGTAACATTTTTTTTTGAGTGTAAATATTTTTTTAGTGTACAATTTCTTTGAGTAACAAATTACTTTGTAAAATATTTTTGTTGTTTTATACCTATATGTAATACAAAAAAAAAAAACTATTTCACATATTTTCCTCTTTTTTATACCCTCCACTCTAGTGATAGAGGGTATATATAAGTTTGTCATTCCGTTTGTAACACCTCGAAATATTGGTCTAGGACCCCATAAAGTATATATATTCATGATCCTCGATCGATTTTAAGACGATCTAGCGATGTCCGTCCGTCCGTCCGTCTGTCTGTCTGTCTGTCTGTCTGTCTGTTGAAAACACGCTAACTTTTGAAAGACTTTACAGAGGCTCCTGAAGTTTGGCATATATGTTGGGCATTTACCTGGTCAGGTTGGTATTGCAATCCAGCGAAATCGGTCCAGTGGTTCAAAAGTTATGAGCAAAAGACTGAATTTCGGCAAGGGTTTTTCGTGAATTTATGAGATAAAAAGCACTATAACTTTCGAAAATGAATTCTGAGGATGCTGAAGCTTGGCATATATATTTTTCGTTCCTCCAGCCTAGTTCGTGTTGAATTTCACCCAAATCGGTCCAGTGGTTCAAAAGTTATTAGCAAAACCGTGAATATCAGATTAGCTTCACCTTAAATTCACGTGGTGAAAACCCGTTAAACCTGTTTTAAAACCATTGGTAAGTCACAAAAATATTTTAAAACGTATTTTTGTCACTCAAAAATATTTTTATACTAAAACAAAAAAAAAAATACACTCGAAAAAAATTTTACACTCAAAAAAAATTTTACACTCAAAAAAAAAAATTAGTAAATTTTTTTTTTAATATAAAATTCGAAAAAATTTTACACTCAAAAAAAATTTTACACTCAAAAAAAAATTAGCAAATTTTTTTTTGAACGTAAAATTCGAAAAAATTTTACACTCAAAAAAAAAAATAATATTTTTTTTTTTTTCAAAAATTACTAAAAAAAATTTTTTTACACAAAATAAAATATTTCTAATCATAACTGTTATTTTTTTCACCTTAGAAAATTTACTATCACTTAAAATGGGCATTGTGGAGGGTATTCATAGATTCGGCCAAGTCGAATTTAACTTTTCTACTTGTTTTATATTACCATCCTCTTCTTTAAAAACCAAAAACAAATTAACATTCAATCATACACATACTTTATTTGATTTTTTCCCGTTACATACAGTTACACTAACAATAACAAAACAATAACAAATATTTACTTGTCTAACAACTAAACTTCACCCCACAACAAGAAAACAAACAACAACAAGTTTTACAAAACTGGTATTTCACCATGCTTTTAAAACTTGTTTAACGAGTTTTCAACAGTTTAAGGTGAAACAAATCTGAAATTCAATGCTTTGCTTATAACTTTTGAACCACTGAACCGATTTTGCTGAAATTCAAAACTAAATAGCCTTGGGGAACGACAAATATATATGCTAAGCTTCAGCCCCTTCAGAATTGTCTTTCGAAAGTTATAGTGGTTTTAATCTTATAAATTCGAAAAATACCCCTGCCGAAATTTACTCTTTTGCTCATAACTTTTGAACCACTTGACCGATTTCGCTGGATTGCAATACCAACCTGACCCGGTAAATGGAGAACATATATGTCAAACTTCAGGAGCCTCCGTAAAGTCTTTCAAAAGTTAGCGTGTTTTCAACGGACAGACAGACAGACAGACGGACGGACGGACGGACGGACATCGCTAGATCGACTTAAAATCGATCAAGGATCATGAATATACATATATACTTTATGGGGTCCTAGACCAATATTTCGATGTGTTACAAACGGAATGACAAACTTATATATACCCTCTATCACTAGAGTGGAGGGTATAAAAAAACAGTACTGAAGACTTCAATTTACTTGAAGTATATTAAGTAATGCCCAAGTGGTAGAAAAACGAATTACAATTTTTTTTTTGCGTTTTACAACTCAGAAAACTGGTGGAATGAAAACGGAAACAAGAAATTTGAATTTTGATAAATTTTTCAAATCAAATAAAAAAAAAAAAGAAACCGACAAAACGAAGCAAACGGAAACGCATAAAGAAAACGTGCTAACAATTGTACATGAAACATAATCTATGCAAATGAAATTTGATTTCTGTGTTTGTCCTTTAACAAGGATGGTGACGGAGTTGAAATATTGAAATATTAAAAACTTTAAAATATTCTTTATTAAAAAAATTTTAATATTCAGAAATTTTGTCCCACAAAAGTTTTATAGATTATGGGAAAATTTTCCTTGGTCTTTTTTAAATATGATGATTTTAATTTTAATTTTTCTACTTGGTGTACCTTCCCTATTTAGTAGTTATACAAAATATTAAGTCTCAAAACCAATTCAATG
Organism: Pegoplata infirma; assembly: GCA_963921195.1. Taxonomy (NCBI): domain Eukaryota; kingdom Metazoa; phylum Arthropoda; class Insecta; order Diptera; family Anthomyiidae; genus Pegoplata; species Pegoplata infirma. The sequence goes on from CAWUER010000022.1 coordinate 47,965, forward strand.
ACATGCACCACATTTTTTCAAATGCAGACACTTAATATTGACATTTGTATCATTTTGAATGTTTGCACGTATTATTACAAAAGTTCAATACTTTGAACAAAAAGTTCAATAAATATTTTTTTTAAAAACTTTTTATTCAAACGATTTTTAAATTAAAATCATTTTATCATTACCATCATTATCATCATTATGATGTTTTCAATCATTTTTATTATAATGACACTCCCTTTTAATATCCTTTAAAAAATCTTGTAGATTTTCTTTTTTTCATTGAAATGTTAAAAACTTTTGACCTGCTGTTACTGTCAGTTTAACCATTGTATTGTTGTTCTCCATGTGTTAACTTTGATGTTTGTCTGTTGTTTTATTTATTTTGGTTGCCTGTCTTCACTTGCAATTCAGTCGATTTATTAATATTTAATATTTGTTTAAAATTTATAACAGCCTAAAGCTATGAAAAATTTATGCTAACGAATTCGTTTTAAGAAATTCTACTAAAATGTTATTAATGTTTATAAATTGGTTAAATGATAATTTTGTAAATAGCCGGAGGTAATAAAACTATTAACAAGGGGTGTTATTAAATAAACCAGCAGGAGAGAAAGTTTGTGCTATTAAAATTAGGAAAGCAAATATATCAATTAACTTTAGAGTGGATTAAAGAAAGTATTAAATGTAAAAACAATAATTGACTTGAAAATGTCTGAGAATCTGAAAATTTTTCTTTACGAAAAACGTAAAAAATCTCAAACTTTTTCTCTACAGGAAAAATATCACAGAATATGCTATTTTTTGTATATAGGAAAAATTTCTCAGAATTTTAGACAGTTTCTATATGAAACAAGTAGAAAAGTTAAATTCGACTTTGCCGAATCTATAAATACCCTCCACAATGCCTTTTTTAAAGGATAGTAGATTTTTTAACGTAAAAAAAAAAAATAAACAATTTTGATTAGAAATATTTTATTTTGAGTAAAAAACTCTTTTATTGTTCTTTAAAAAAAAAGTGCCTTCGAATTTTGTACTCTTGCCCAAAACATTAAATCATGATATTGTTTTGCTGAAGATTTGGGTGTACTTGCCAAAGCAAAATTTTTTTAGAAAAAATAATGTTATATTCATTTGCCATTCCAGGCAAAACGAATTAAAATATCGCTCGAGCACTCCACTAACAAGGGAAGTCTCCCTGGTGTCACCCTCCGATCGTCATGAAATTTGGATATGTTGTTAAGAACGAAAATTAATTCGACACGTATTTTTTTTTAGCGGCCCAAACTCATTTTTAGGGGGGTCGATTTGTATGGGGGGAAATTGACCATTTGCAGTTTTTTACGATTTACGCCTATTCAAATAGTATCAGATTAAAGGTATTAAAAATACCTATCTCGTGGTGCTAACAACAGGCCAACGGATATAATATTTTTCGACTTATTAACAAAAATGTCCTAAAATTTTGGTATTTTACTCAATATGACGAAAAGTTGTGCATGTTTGGACACGTTCTTAGCACACGTATAGGTTTTCCAAAGACCTTTCAGATAGGTTTTCCAAAGACCTTTCATTTGGTATGTAACATGACTAGGTTTCTTTGCATAATATAGGAAATAAACGAAAAAAACTGAATAATGGCCTTATCTTCCCCCCTCCTTTTTAACCACTAAATATGAATTTGGCCGCTAAAAAAAATACGTGTCCCTTTATTTTTTCTGCTCTACAAAATAAAACCAATTCCATAAAGATCCGCGGGTGACACTAGGGAGACTTCCCTTGTAAGTTTATATATTATTCATCCATTTCTAAGACACTCTTGGTATATACATCCGTTCATCTGACTACGAAAAGCGTATGATGCGTATGAAAGAGTAAAATAGTATGAAAGATTCGGCACTCTCACTTGTTTTTTGTACATTTGTTAAACAAATGGAACATTTTTATGTCAAAAGTTTAGACTAGGGTAAAAAGAAGTTTTGGTAAAAAAAAAATGGAAACACATGATTTTTTTCACTAAAAACAAAATTATTTATAAAAAAGCTTTACGAAAAAAAAAATTGATATAATAAAAAATTTGATGAAAAAAAAAAAATTGATTAAAAAAAAATTGATAAAAAAAGGTCGATGAAAAAAAATGTTGACAAAAAAATTAATGAAAATAAAAAAATTATGAAAAAAAAAAAATTTGATGTAAAAGTTGATAAAAAAAATTTTGATAAAAAAAAAAAATTTTACGAAAAAAAGATTTGTTGATGAAAAAAAATTATGAAAAAAAAATGTAAAAAAAAAATTTATGAAAAAACAAGTAGAAAAGTTAAATTCGGATTGGCCGAATCTATGAATACCCTCCACAATGCTCATTTTAAGTGATAGTAAATTTTCCAACGTGAAAAAATAACAGTTATGATTAGAAATATTTTATTTTGTGTAAAAATTTTTTTTTTTTTAATTTAAAAAAAAAAAAAAAACTAATTTTTTTTGAGTGTAAATTTTTTTTGAGTGTAAAATTTTTTTTCGAATTTTACATTCAAAAAAAAATTTACAAATTTTTTTTTGAGTGTAAAATTTTTTTTTTATAAATTTTTGAAAAAAAAAATAATTTTTTTTTTGAGTGTAAAATTTTTTTGAATTTTACATAAAAAAAAAAAAAGTTTTAATATTTTTGTGACTTACCAATGGTTGTAAAACGGGTTTAACGAGTTTACACCACGTGAATTTAAGGTGAAGCTAATCTGATATTCACGGTTTTGCTAATAACTTTTGAACCACTGTACCGATTTGGGTGAAATTCAACACGAACTAGGCTGGAGGAACGAAAAATATATACGCCAAGCTTCAGCATCCTCAGAATTGATTTAAGAAAGTTATAGTGCTTTTTATCTCATAAATTCACGAAAAACCCTTGCCGAAATTCAGTCTTTTGCTCATAACTTTTGAACCACTGCACGGTGGTCAATTCCGGCCAAAAATCAATAACTTCTTTATTTCTGCGTGTAAATAGCTAAAATTACATAGTCGAATTAAGAATAACATATCTGATACCTTGCCCAAAAGTTGGAACTACAAATACAGTGGTTGGCCAATTAATCATGGACGTCCCAAATGTATCAAACATGTCTGCATATAAACAGTAATAATTTTATATCCAAATTAAGAATAATATATCTGATCTCTTTTGAAAACGTTGGACATGCAAATATAGTGGTTGGCCAACTAAGCATGGACGTGTCAAATGTATCAAACTAATTAAGATATGGGTTGGAACTAAAAAAAACAGCCTTAGTGTTAGCAATTTAAAAAAAAAAACAAGTAATAAAATTATAGTCGGTCAAGACCGACCATATAATACCCTACACCAAGGTTTCCCGGAAAATGGGTCCCAATGATCGATTAGATCTATATGTTGTAAAACCTTTAATAAGTGAAGAAAACACTCACAAATCAAATTTGAGTGAAATAGGCTTCTATTTGTTGACAATAAACCGCTTTAACTGAATATCGGGCAAAATTTTCACAAGGGGCCTGAGTCCAAAACTGGTCCGATGATTATCAGGTTTGATAAGGTTATTTAAGTACGCGTTTAACATACACAAACAAAATTTTAATTAAATATTTTCTACTTTCATGAAATTTGAGACATTTATGTGAAAATCGGGAAGGTGGTTTGTATGGGGGCTACAAGAAGAACTGGTCCGATTTCTTTGAAATTCGGAATGATGATATGTGAAGACAAAACATGTTTACCATCCAAATTTCAAAGCGATACCTTCTACAATACGGTTATAAGAGTCATTTGAGCCAAAACTAAAGAGGACCTTTGTATGGGGGCTAGGTCTAAATATGGACCGATTTTTTCCAATTTCAATAGGCTTCGTCCTTGGGCCAAGAGAGACTTAAGTTTCAAATTTCAAGTCAATTGAGTATCGTGTTTACACCGTTTACATGGACAGACAGACAGACAGACGGACGGACGGACGGACGGACAGACGGACGGACGGACGGACGGACATCGCTAAATCGACTCAAAAAGTGATTCTGAGTCGATCGGTATACTTAAAGGTGGGTCTAGGACCAATATTTCGGGTAGTTACAAACATCAGCACAAACTCATTATACCCTGTACCACAGTGTGGTGTAGGGTATAAATAGATACGCAATACTTTTTAATTCTGTTTTTTTTTTTAATATTAACAATCGTAATATTTTTTAAAGTTTTAAAAACAAAGAATTGCCAGGGTTTCCAGTTAATTGTGGGATGCTTTTTTTTTTTTGAGGACAAAATGGCCGCAGTTGTACAGCAAAAACTACTTAACCGATTTTGATGAAATTTTTTTTGATTTGTAGATTATTTAATTTTCTAATACTTATCGTGGCTATTTTTTAAAATTAATTTCAAATATTAATTATAATATTTGAATGAAAGAAGAAATTGAAAGTTTTCTATTTTTTAAGTTTACGTCAGCAAAAATCTATTTTTCCCAAAGAATGGCCACGTTAAGTGCTAGAAAATTTAATTATCTACAAAGCAAAAAAAAATTCATCAAAATCGGTTTAGTAGCTTTTGCTGTAAAAATGCTGCCAATTTTTCCCTAAAAAAAAAAAAAACATACGATATTTTGGGGGAGTTTGTAGGTTAAAAAAGTCCACCATTTGTAAAAAATGATTCCACTAAAAATGCTCTGGTTTAAAGAATCGGTAAAAGTAGGGGCTGAAATTTATAATACTTATTTTTAATAGTTAAAAGTACAAACTCCTTTTTATAGCTAACCTCTAATAGCCTCTAATTGATTTTTATGGTCTTTCAAAATTTATTTTTTTTAGAGTTTTTTTTTTTTAAATTTTGATCTAATTTTCATACACATCACTTTAAGACAAAAACGCACACAAAACCTGCAAAAACCACATGGAATGATTATTTACTATAGGAATTAAAAAACCATGTGCGAACTTACAAAAATAATGTGAAGAAAAATTCATAGCCAGCTTTTATTGAAAACTAAAATATACATTTTAAAAAAAGCTGAAATGAGAAGCAAAAAATACTCAACTTTGCACCACTTTGGACAATAATATAGTGTTACAAGGCCCAAAAAAAGATTTAAGTTGTATGTTTTGAAGTATTAGCTATAATATAGCATACAAATTTCATCTAGATTTAAAAAAAAAAATAAAATGATTTTTGGCCGGAATTGACCACCGTGCACTGGACCGATTTCGCTGGCTTCCAACACCAACCTGACCAGGTAAATGCCCAACATATGTGCTAAATTTCAGGAGCCTCCGTAAAGTCTTTCAAAAGTTAGCGTGTTTTCAACAGACAGTCGGACAGACAGACGGACAGACGGACGGACGGACATAGCTAGATCGTCTTAGAATCAAACGAGGATCATAAATACATATACTTTATGGGGTCTTAGACTAATATTTCGAGGTGTTACACACGGAATGACAAACTTATATATACCCTCTATCACTAGAGTGGAGGGTATAAAAACTGTTAAAAAAATTGATAAAAAAAAATTAGCTGAAAAAAAAAATTTGATGAAAAAAAAATTTGATGAAAAAAAAAAAATTGACAAAAAAAAAATGATGAAAACAAAATTTAATGAAAAAAAAAAAAATTTTTAGTTTTAATTTTTAAATTATTAAAAATTACACTGTGCAACACGTTCTGCTGTTTAATAAAAAAATTAAACAGCAGAACAAACCCCCCGAGGGGTTTTGAAAACTTAGCTCGAGGTCTTTATTTATGGCCCATTGAAGTTTTTAAATGTTTTGCAAAAGCGTTTTTAATAAGTCAAAAGATAAGTATTAAATCTAATTCTGAGATTAACAATGTTCAAACATGTCTGCGGTAAAATTTGATGGCGTTTCTTTTCTTATAACTAGGGCAAGTACTTTCATGCATCTAAAAACGAAAATATGTGCCTGTAATATGCGTCTAAAAATCCAAAATATGCACTATAAACTATAAAAATATGCATCCAAAAATTATTATTTTACTAAAAAAAATAATTTGTCAACATAAATTAGGCTTTGTTAAATATTTTAAGGCCCTCAACAATTCCTAAAAATGTTTTATTGAGTGGAAACAATTTTTAGTTAGTAAAATATTTTTTTACTTGAGAAGTTGTTTCTTTGAGTCACTAAATATTTCTGAAGTAAAAAAGTTTCTAAAAGAAAAAAAATATTAAAAAACAGTATTTTTCTAAAAACAAGCTATTTTTCAATATTTTGTGTTCTTTATTCTAAAAAAAATATTTATTTTTAAAATACATTTTTTTTACTTTTTTTCGGAATTTTCCGATTTTCAAGTCAAAAAATTAACTTAAAGGCAAATTTACCCTATTTTCGGGTAAAAAATCCTAAATTCGAAAACATTTTTTTCTTTACGATTAATGAAGAGATATTCATAAATATCTCAGAATAGGGACATTTTAAATAGGAACAATTTTTCAGAATCTAAAAATTAATCTCCCAGAATCCATTTTTAAAAAAAATGCATTAGAATATGATTTCGATAAATAAATACATTTTTCTATAAGAAATAGGGGATAGGGTTTGAATTTTCCCAAGGAAGTTTTAAAAAATATTGATGAAATTTAAAAAAAAGTCTAATTTATATCAAAATATCCAAAAATATGCATTTATACCAAAATATGAAAAAATATAAAACTACAAATCAATGCCATGTTATTGCAAATTCTTTGATTCGGATAGAAATTTAATTTATGTTATGTTTACAATGCTGAGTAAAAATATGCATTTTCATGAAAGTACTTGCCATACTTATAACATATTAAACTCCCATTTTAAGGGGTAATTTTTGTTCTTTTTCCAAATAACCTCACAGAACACCACGAAAACGTGCTTTAAAGGTTTTCAAATGTTCTACAAACATTTTCTGCATCAATTTTCACTAGGTGTTGTCAGAGGTCAAAAGTTCGTGCGAAAAGTGCAGAATGCTTTAAAAAGTAAAAAAAGCAAAAAAGTATTTTGGTTAAAAATAATTTAACTAATTATGATAACTTAAATTTTCCTATTTTAATATTTTGCTTATATCGCACGAACTTTTAACCTCTGACAACCCCTAGTAAAATTATTTATAAAGTTGTTTGTTTTAAATTGATTGGTTTGGCCATATTACTCGACTCATGTTTAGAAATTTGTCAGATTCCATTGTCAAGAGTTTTTAGCAAATTGTAAATCGTTAGTGGCGAAACATAAAGTTCTATATTCGTGTCGAATAAGTCCTGCAAAAGCACCAAACCAGTCAATTTAAAACAAACAACTTTAAAAATAGTTTCTTGAAAATTGTTACTTTGACAATATCATCGTAATGATGAGAATAATCAGAATAATCATTCTTACAATAAAAAATTATAATCTGATTTTTCTATAAATGAAAAATTCTCAGAATCTGAGACTTTTTCTATATAGGAAAAATATCTCCAAATCTGAAATTCTATATAGAAAAAATTTTTCAGAATCTGACACTCATAATCCCATTTTAGCAATATTTGACAGTTTTCCTTGTTTTTTAACAAGTAATTTTTGATCGAAACTTACATTTGTTTTGTAATTTTACAAAATGACCAAATTTCCAATGTAATTTTACAAAAAAATCAAGTTAAGTTACGAGAATTTCTTTTAAAAAACTTTTAAAGGTAGCAAAAAATAATTTTAGGTTTTTTTGTCACTTTAAACGGTTTTTTTTTTTTTTTGGGTGTTTAAAAAATGTCTCAGATTACGAAACTTTTTCTACATAGAAAAACTGCCCCAGAATCTTAGACTTCTTCTATATATAAAAACAAGTAAGAAAATTATAATCGGTCAAGACCGACCATATGATACCCCACACCAGTGTTTTCCGGAAATAGGGTCTCAAGTCCAAACGTGGACCGATTTGATTTATCTTTTTTTAGATCGTTAATAAGTGTGGAAACCACACAACAACCAAATTTTATTGGAATTTACATATTTGTGTTGCCAACTGATTTAACAAATATCGGGCGAAATTTTTATATGTTCTAAGTCCAAACATAGTCCAATTATATTAAGATTTAATTAGGTTACACGTTTAATACCTGAAAACAAAATTTTTATTTAATTGTTGTCCATTTTTATGAATTGTGAGGAGTTATGTCAAATTTTTCGAAAAATAGTTTCGAAAAAATCATTTTTTTTTTTTTTTAAATCTTTATTTTTAAAAAAAATTTTAAATTCATTTTTGAAAAAAATCCATTTTTAATTTTTCTTATATTTTGTATACACATAATAACGCTAATATTCTAAGCACCCTGAAAATTTAAGAGTGGAAAGCCAATTATTTTTTGAGATATTAATAGATGTGTGTCACAAAAGAAGATAATCTGTAGCAACATCCCGAGTGAAAAACAAGTAGAAAAGTTAAATTCGACTTGGCCGAATCTATGAATACCCTCCACAATGCACTTTTAAAGTGATAGAAAATTTTCTAACGTAAAAAAAATAAATTTTTGATCTGAAATATTTTATTTGTATAAAAAAACTTGTTTTTAAGTAAATTTTGAAAAAAAAAAAATTAATTTACTAATTTTTTTGTAGTGTAAACATTTTTTTTAGTGTAAAATTTTTTTCGAGTGTATTTTTTTTTTAGTATAAATATATTTTTGTGTGTTTTGTCTCTCGAAAGTAAGCGTGGGTTTTATCTCATAAATTCACGAAAAACCTTGCCGAAATTCAGTCTTTTGCTCATAACTTTTGAGCCACTGGACCGATTTCGCTGGATTGCAATACCAACCTGACTAAGTAAATGCCCAACATATACGCCAAACTCCAGAAGCCTCCGTAGAGTCTTTCGAAAGTTAGCGTGTTTTCAACATACAAACAGGCGAACGGACGGACGGACATCGCTAGATCGTCTTAAAATCAATCGAGGATCATGAATATATATACTTTATGGAATCCTAGACCAATATTTCGAGGTGTTACAAAAGGAATGAAAAACTTATATATACCCTCTATCACTAGAGTGGAGGGTATAAAAAAAACTTTTAAGATCTAATTTGATCTCAAAATTGGCTGTATAAAGTTGGATCAAATAATTAGCTAATTGTATTATTTTAGATACACAAATATAAAAATCATGCAATTAGATCTGGATTTTGGTCACATCCAAAAAAATACAGTTGATCTTATTTTAATAAATAAATGAAGATTTATTGTTACGGTCCGAAATGGTGTCACCATTCGTTCCTGAGCAGGGCACGGTACGTTGGATCCACTCCTTCCAGTCGAGCTCGTGAGCAGAACGACCAAAATCTTCGTAAGTGTGGTTCACTACTTACGAGCCACATAAATGATGGATCGCTCCAATAAATTAAAAAGAACGCTTTGTTACTTTGGTTTTATCGGAATTCCTTTCTTCTTATTTTGCCAATGTGACCTTTAGCTTAGTTCACAGTTTTTATTTATTTTTTATTATAAAATAGCACGTTGGCTTTTATGTAAAAGTTAAAACTATTGGTCGTACAATTTGACCTGTTGCTGGCGGTAGTTCTTTTTTAGTTCTGTCATGGTTATTTTCCATTAGAACGTTTTAAGTGTGTGTGTGGGTTAGTTGTATGCAAAGAACAAAACGATACTCGAAATTTTGCATACAACTAACAGCCACTGTTACCACCCAGCAACAAAGTGGCCGATAATCCAACTAATTTGGGAGAAATTCTTAAATTTTTTATTTAATTTCTTATACCCTAAAACTTAGCCAATGCTATGCAAATAAAATTTTGTTGATATCTTTCATACCTTAAAAGTTATGACCTTTTAAGTGAAGTCCCTAACCCACAATTTGCAAAAATTCAAGGCTTAGGGTTGCCGCAGCTTTCCAAAAAAAAATAAAAAATATTTTTTTTTTCAAAAACGTTGGTATTAAATGGAATTGCTCTATAACTTAATAATGACATTTAAATACCTAATATAAAACTGTCTTTAACGACTTTAATTGGACATCTCATACTTTAAGAAACTAAAATTTTCTTTTCATTGAAATAATTTCTAAAAATGCAAAAAATTCCTTTCATCACTTTTATGTTAAAATTTTTATCTGTTAGTTCCCGTCATTATTGATTTATGCAGATAAAAACGAAAATATGTGCCTGTAATATGCGTCTAAAAATCCAAAATATGCACTATAAACTATAAAAATATGCATCCAAAAATTATTATTTTACTAAAAAAAATAATTTGTCAACATAAATTAGGCTTTGTTAAATATTTTAAGGCCCTCAACAATTCCTAAAAATGTTTTATTGAGTGGAAACAATTTTTAGTTAGTAAAATATTTTTTTACTTGAGAAGTTGTTTCTTTGAGTCACTAAATATTTCTGAAGTAAAAAAGTTTCTAAAAGAAAAAAAATATTAAAAAACAGTATTTTTCTAAAAACAAGCTATTTTTCAATATTTTGTGTTCTTTATTCTAAAAAAAATATTTATTTTTAAAATACATTTTTTTTACTTTTTTTTCGGAATTTTCCGATTTTCAAGTCAAAAAATTAACTTAAAGGCAAATTTACCCTATTTTCGGGTAAAAAATCCTAAATTCGAAAACATTTTTTTCTTTACGATTAATGAAGAGATATTCATAAATATCTCAGAATAGGGACATTTTAAATAGGAACAATTTTTCAGAATCTAAAAATTAATCTCCCAGAATCCATTTTTTAAAAAAATGCATTAGAATATGATTTCGATAAATAAATACATTTTTCTATAAGAAATAGGGGATAGGGTTTGAATTTTCCCAAGGAAGTTTTAAAAAATATTGATGAAATTTAAAAAAAAGTCTAATTTATATCAAAATATCCAAAAATATGCATTTATACCAAAATATGAAAAAATATAAAACTACAAATCAATGCCATGTTATTGCAAATTCTTTGATTCGGATAGAAATTTAATTTATGTTATGTTTACAATGCTGAGTAAAAATATGCATTTTCATGAAAGTACTTGCCATACTTATAACATATTAAACTCCCATTTTAAGGGGTAATTTTTGTTCTTTTTCCAAATAACCTCACAGAACACCACGAAAACGTGCTTTAAAGGTTTTCAAATGTTCTACAAACATTTTCTGCATCAATTTTCACTAGGTGTTGTCAGAGGTCAAAAGTTCGTGCGAAAAGTGCAGAATGCTTTAAAAAGTAAAAAAAGCAAAAAAGTATTTTGGTTAAAAATAATTTAACTAATTATGATAACTTAAATTTTCCTATTTTAATATTTTGCTTATATCGCACGAACTTTTAACCTCTGACAACCCCTAGTAAAATTATTTATAAAGTTGTTTGTTTTAAATTGATTGGTTTGGCCATATTACTCGACTCATGTTTAGAAATTTGTCAGATTCCATTGTCAAGAGTTTTTAGCAAATTGTAAATCGTTAGTGGCGAAACATAAAGTTCTATATTCGTGTCGAATAAGTCCTGCAAAAGCACCAAACCAGTCAATTTAAAACAAACAACTTTAAAAATAGTTTCTTGAAAATTGTTACTTTGACAATATCATCGTAATGATGAGAATAATCAGAATAATCATTCTTACAATAAAAAATTATAATCTGATTTTTCTATAAATGAAAAATTCTCAGAATCTGAGACTTTTTCTATATAGGAAAAATATCTCCAAATCTGAAATTCTATATAGAAAAAATTTTTCAGAATCTGACACTCATAATCCCATTTTAGCAATATTTGACAGTTTTCCTTGTTTTTTAACAAGTAATTTTTGATCGAAACTTACATTTGTTTTGTAATTTTACAAAATGACCAAATTTCCAATGTAATTTTACAAAAAAATCAAGTTAAGTTACGAGAATTTCTTTTAAAAAACTTTTAAAGGTAGCAAAAAATAATTTTAGGTTTTTTTGTCACTTTAAACGGTTTTTTTTTTTTTTGGGTGTTTAAAAAATGTCTCAGATTACGAAACTTTTTCTACATAGAAAAACTGCCCCAGAATCTTAGACTTCTTCTATATATAAAAACAAGTAAGAAAATTATAATCGGTCAAGACCGACCATATGATACCCCACACCAGTGTTTTCCGGAAATAGGGTCTCAAGTCCAAACGTGGACCGATTTGATTTATCTTTTTTTAGATCGTTAATAAGTGTGGAAACCACACAACAACCAAATTTTATTGGAATTTACATATTTGTGTTGCCAACTGATTTAACAAATATCGGGCGAAATTTTTATATGTTCTAAGTCCAAACATAGTCCAATTATATTAAGATTTAATTAGGTTACACGTTTAATACCTGAAAACAAAATTTTTATTTAATTGTTGTCCATTTTTATGAATTGTGAGGAGTTATGTCAAATTTTTCGAAAAATAGTTTCGAAAAAATCATTTTTTTTTTTTTTTAAATCTTTATTTTTAAAAAAAATTTTAAATTCATTTTTGAAAAAAATCCATTTTTAATTTTTCTTATATTTTGTATACACATAATAACGCTAATATTCTAAGCACCCTGAAAATTTAAGAGTGGAAAGCCAATTATTTTTTGAGATATTAATAGATGTGTGTCACAAAAGAAGATAATCTGTAGCAACATCCCGAGTGAAAAACAAGTAGAAAAGTTAAATTCGACTTGGCCGAATCTATGAATACCCTCCACAATGCACTTTTAAAGTGATAGAAAATTTTCTAACGTAAAAAAAATAAAATTTTTGATCTGAAATATTTTATTTGTATAAAAAAACTTGTTTTTAAGTAAATTTTGAAAAAAAAAAAATAATTTACTAAATTTTTTTGTAGTGTAAACATTTTTTTTAGTGTAAAATTTTTTTCGAGTGTATTTTTTTTTTAGTATAAATATATTTTTGTGTGTTTTGTCTCTCGAAAGTAAGCGTGGGTTTTATCTCATAAATTCACGAAAAACCTTGCCGAAATTCAGTCTTTTGCTCATAACTTTTGAGCCACTGGACCGATTTCGCTGGATTGCAATACCAACCTGACTAAGTAAATGCCCAACATATACGCCAAACTCCAGAAGCCTCCGTAGAGTCTTTCGAAAGTTAGCGTGTTTTCAACATACAAACAGGCGAACGGACGGACGGACATCGCTAGATCGTCTTAAAATCAATCGAGGATCATGAATATATATACTTTATGGAATCCTAGACCAATATTTCGAGGTGTTACAAAAGGAATGAAAAACTTATATATACCCTCTATCACTAGAGTGGAGGGTATAAAAAAAACTTTTAAGATCTAATTTGATCTCAAAATTGGCTGTATAAAGTTGGATCAAATAATTAGCTAATTGTATTATTTTAGATACACAAATATAAAAATCATGCAATTAGATCTGGATTTTGGTCACATCCAAAAAAATACAGTTGATCTTATTTTAATAAATAAATGAAGATTTATTGTTACGGTCCGAAATGGTGTCACCATTCGTTCCTGAGCAGGGCACGGTACGTTGGATCCACTCCTTCCAGTCGAGCTCGTGAGCAGAACGACCAAAATCTTCGTAAGTGTGGTTCACTACTTACGAGCCACATAAATGATGGATCGCTCCAATAAATTAAAAAGAACGCTTTGTTACTTTGGTTTTATCGGAATTCCTTTCTTCTTATTTTGCCAATGTGACCTTTAGCTTAGTTCACAGTTTTTATTTATTTTTTATTATAAAATAGCACGTTGGCTTTTATGTAAAAGTTAAAACTATTGGTCGTACAATTTGACCTGTTGCTGGCGGTAGTTCTTTTTTAGTTCTGTCATGGTTATTTTCCATTAGAACGTTTTAAGTGTGTGTGTGGGTTAGTTGTATGCAAAGAACAAAACGATACTCGAAATTTTGCATACAACTAACAGCCACTGTTACCACCCAGCAACAAAGTGGCCGATAATCCAACTAATTTGGGAGAAATTCTTAAATTTTTTATTTAATTTCTTATACCCTAAAACTTAGCCAATGCTATGCAAATAAAATTTTGTTGATATCTTTCATACCTTAAAAGTTATGACCTTTTAAGTGAAGTCCCTAACCCACAATTTGCAAAAATTCAAGGCTTAGGGTTGCCGCAGCTTTCCAAAAAAAAATAAAAAATATTTTTTTTTTCAAAAACGTTGGTATTAAATGGAATTGCTCTATAACTTAATAATGACATTTAAATACCTAATATAAAACTGTCTTTAACGACTTTAATTGGACATCTCATACTTTAAGAAACTAAAATTTTCTTTTCATTGAAATAATTTCTAAAAATGCAAAAAATTCCTTTCATCACTTTTATGTTAAAATTTTTATCTGTTAGTTCCCGTCATTATTGATTTATGCAGATAAGCTTTATAATATTTGAATACAGAAAAAACCTCCAGTACAAATACATACAAAAAATATTTCCTCACATACAAATTTTAATGTTTCCTCCTCTTTTTCTCCTTGCAGCATTAGCAGCATATCATTATGCCACTTTTCGTGTTAAGGTGTTTTATTTTGAAGGGTAAGTGATAACAAAAAAACAAAAAAAAAAGTAAAACAAGAATGTCTTACCTTTCTATAACAAAGAAAATTTCTAGCTGTTTTAGCTGCTGTTGTCGGCAGCTTACCTAAATTTTTCCTTTAGTTAGGTTATCTAAACAAAGACTGTTTTTCCTTTCATTTTCTTGGCATAATTTTTGAGAGTTTGTTTTGATTAAATGTGAATAATAATTTTGTTTATTAACATTTTGTAATGTTAGATAGAGCCTTGTTATTTTTAATGAAATATTAAAGATTTTGATTGAAATAGAATTTAATTATTTACCTACTTTAACATAATAATTAGTATTGTGAGTGATATAGCTAAAATGAAAATAAGAAGTTTAAAATATTCATACATAATTTATGGAAATTTTTTTTTTATTTCGGAATACTGATAAGTTATTAAGAAAATTTAGAACAAACAAGTGAGAGTGTATAATTTTGGCTGTGTTGAATCTTTTATACCCTCCAAGATGTAAACACTAGAGTAATTAAAATCCGATATTCTACAATATTTTTTTTAAATCAACTACTGAATACCACATATAATTTTATTTTAAAATTTTGCACTATTGCGGATTTTATGAAAGATAGAGGGTTTTGTTTCTCAAAAATATTAAGTTCATGAATGAAAATGATCAGATAGAGGGTTTTGCATTTTAATAAAAATGAATTATTATGATTTCATTATGACATCGGAAAGTTTTTAACGTGATTTATTAATGATAACGGCTTATAAAAATTCCGAAATCGCGGTTTTGGTCCACAGATGCTGATTTTTGAGACAAAAAATATTATTTTTCCGAATTCATCTTAAAAGATGACAAACTGTTGAGTATGTTTTGTAAAAACAAGTAAGAAAATTATAGTCGGTCAAGACCACCAGAGTTTCCCGGAAAATGGGTCCCAAGTTCATACATGGACTGATTTGATCTATATTTTCTCAAATCTTTAATAAGTGTAAAAAACACTCACAAATAAAATTTAAGTGAAATTGGCTTCTTTTTGTTGACAATAAACCGCTTTAACTGAATATCGGGCGAAATTTTCACATGGGGCCTAAGTCCAAAAATGATCCGATGATAGTCAGATTTGACAGGTTATTAAAGTATTTTCTATTTTCATGAAATTTGAGAGATTTATGTGAATAACGGGAAGGTGGTTTATATGGGGGCTACAAGAAGAACCGGTCCGATTTCTTTAAAATTCGGAATGGTGATTTGTGTAGATAAAACATGATCACCATTTTGAAAATATACCTATTATAACGCGGTTCTTAGAGTCATTTGAACCAAAACTAAAGAGGACCTTTGTATGGAGGCTAGGTCTAAATATGGGCCGATTGTCAAATTTCAATAGGCTTCGTCCTTGTGCCAAAAGAGGCTTAAGCTTCAAATTTCAAGTCAATTGATTAAAAATTGCAACCTGTATCGTGTTTACAACGTCTACATGGAAAGACAGACAGACGGACGGACGGACATCGCTAAATCGATTCTAAAAGTGATTCTGAGTCGATCGGTATACTTAAAAGTGGATCTAGGACCAATATTTCGAGTAGTTACAAACATCAGCACAAACTCATTATACCCTGTACCACAGTGTGGTGTAGGGTATAAATATTAAAAAAATTAAAAATGCGATTTTGGTCCACAGATGATGATCAGCATCGCGATTTTTAAGATTCAAATTTTTGTTTCATAATGTACACAAGACACCCAAATTTTGACCCATATTTTTCAAAAAAGTCAAACAAGAATTTTCAGAAAAAAATTAGCATCAGTGGACCAATATCGTGGTTCTGGAATTTTATTGACAAACTCATGTTCAGCATGCAAAAATTTGTATGAAAACATGTAATGCATGATGAAGTTATTCAAAAATTAATTTTTAATTTTATTATTTGAAAAGATAAAGGGTTTTGCATTCAGAAAAATAAATTGTGTAAGAGTAGAGAAAACCAAAAATGCAAATAAAAAAAAATATTTTTGTTCTAAATTTTTAACCATAGATGAGGGCCGTTTTACTGAATGTTTTGCCATCAAAAAGTAATTTTCGTGGAAATGGAAGATAGAGTGTTTTGAATATAGGCCCTCGATATATAATTATATATAATTTTATAAAAAAAATTATATTATATTACATACAATTATATAAAATTATATATAAAAGTTAAATTCTTCAAAAAGTTCGATAAAATTATATGTAATTTGATAAAATTATATATAATTATATCCAGGACTTGGTACTATGATATAATTTTATAAAATTTGATAAAATTTTATCAAATTAGGAATAATTTTATATAATTATATCCACCAATTCCTGGATATAATTATATATTATTTTATCAAATTATATATAATTTTATAAAATTTTTTGGAAAATTTTACCTCTATATAATTTTATAACTTTACGAATTGGAATAGAATAAAACCAACAGCAAATGTAAGTAGACATTTTACACAACAAAACCGTTAGGATTTTTTTTAAGTTCTGCGCTAGATTTTTTTTAAACGCATTTAAACTTTGTGATTTTAAAGCATTTAAAGTTTTTGTGTACTACACACGTCCTACTTAAGGGCCCCTGGTGGTGCCCCTATTGGACATGTGGGGTCCTGCGTCCAAACTTAAGCTCGAAATTACGTTATCTATAACCGGTTTAAATATCGGCCGTCGGTTCAGTAACTACTTACTGAATAGCCAAATAATTTAAAATAAAACACTGTGCACCGTTGCGTATGATTGTTATTTAAAGACAATTACAATATTAATCATACGTCACAGTTTTCAAGCAATTATTATTATAAATTTAATAAAAGTTCACTAACTTCAAATGCGTGTAAAAAAATCTAGCGCTGAACTAAAACAAAGCCTTGAGGATTTTATTATGGAATATGTCAACTTTCATTTGCTTTTGGTCTCATCCCATTCATATTTTGGTTGTTGCACTGTGTAATTAAAATAATAATAAAATTGTATAACTTAAGTGCAAAAAGCATAATAAATTAAAATTTATAGTAATTTTCAGACACCATCTCTCTGTTGAAAAATTACTATAAATTTTAATTTATTATGCTTTTTGCACTAAAGTTATTCAATTTTATTATTTTATGTAGTTGGGCACCTTATGCATACAAAGTCTTTAAGAGCTTGCCAATATGTTGTTTATTATCTGATTTTTATTTTTATAAAGCGCTAGTAATTGTGTTAAAAGCATACTTCGCTATCTCTCCTTAAAAAACAGAATATCCAAAAATTACTTTCTCCAAAATGGGTTTTCTCCGAAAAATCCTTCATTCCTAATTTCATCATTCTGGGACTATTTTTTCAGGAAATATAATAAGTACGAAAAGTACAATATTTTACCCCGCTATATAACAGAATTTTGAAAAAATACTATTTTAAGAACGTTTTTTCACCGAAGGATCCTATATTCTAAATTTCAAGTATTTAGGATCATTATTTTAGGAAATATAAAAAGTGTGCTTTTTAAACCTGCTAAGAAACGGAATTTCTAAAAAGTAATTTTTCCAGAAGGTTTTGTCACATTCCAATTTGCAAGTGTCTAAAATCATTATTTCAGAAAAAAATAATAAAAGTACGAAAAGTAAAATTTATTACTACTTTTGCCCACCTAAGAAACCTAAATTTCAAAAAATAGTTTTTCAACAATGTTTTTTTTTAACGAATGCACCGACAGGAAATATTAAAAGTACCAAAAGCACACGCTTGTCTATGCTAAGAAACGGAAAGTACCTATTCCAGAACGTTTTTTTAACGAAGGATCGTGCATTACAAATTTCTAGGATCATTAAGTCAGTAAATATTAAATATACTTAAAGTATACTTTTTAGCACCGCTAAACAACGGAATTTCCAAAAAGTACTTTTTCCCGAATGTGGTTTTTCACCGAAAGAACTTCTATTTCAAATATCAAGCGAAGTATTAAAAGAACCACTTAAGTGAAATATTAGAAGAACCACTTATCACTTAAGGATACCATATTCCAAATTTCAAGTTTCTATAAACATGATATCGGGATATATAAAAAGTACCAATATTACACTTTTTAAAATAGTTTTATTTCTAGTATGTTTTTATTATTTCAGAAAATACAAAAAGTACTAAAAGTACACCTTTTACTTTTAACCCATTTTACCCCATAGGATTAACATTGGCAAAAACGCATCTATAGTGGATCTATTTTTAAAAAGTATCTTTTCCAGAATGTTTTTTTCATCTGGGAATCCTACATCACAAATTTAAAGTTTCTTGCACCATTATTCCAGGAAATATAAAAATGTACCAAATGTACAACTTTTACTCCTTTTACCACCCTAAGAAATGAAATTTCTAACATGTAATTTTTCCTAAATGTTTTTTTTTTTCACCGAAGGATCCTACATTCCAAATTTTAAGTAAATGTGGTCATTATTTCGGATATATAAAAAGTACCAAATGTACAACATTTCAATTCTTTTACCACCCTGAGAAATGCAATTTCTAAAAAGTAATTTTTTCTAATTTTTTTTTACCGGAGGATCCTACACTCCAAATTTTAAGTAAGTGAGATCATTATTTCAGGATATATAAAAAGTACCAAATTTTAACTCCTTTTGCCCCCCTTTGAAACGGAGTTTTCAAAATGTACTTTTCCAGAATAATTTTCTTTTTTCACCGACGCACATTGGGTTCAAATTAGAGATGAGCGATATTTTCATACCGGTGATTTAATCACTGTGATTCTAAAATCACTGGTAACTGCAGTTATCAAATATCTTAAATCACTGCTACTTGCAATATCGTTATTTTCTGTTATACACACATTAACTAACATTTTAACAGTTGCTGTGTGTTCGTTCAATCATATTTTTTCTTTTCTTGTTATGAAATGTAAAAAAAAAACAAACATACAAAGCAAACGCAATGTTTTTAATACGCACACAAGGAACGAAATTGCCAAAAATATTTTTTTGCTTTAAAATGAAAACTGTTATTGAAAGAATTTTGATTTAAAAGAACTGTGATTTAAAAGAACTGTGCTTTAAAAGAACTGTGAGTTAAAGAACTGTGATTTAAAATCACGTTTATATTTACATTTAAAAACGGTGATTACAGTAACTGTTTAAAATATTGGTTATTTGGTCATAAAACAAAAACATAGAGTAAAGAAAGACGTTCCTCAAAAATCACTAAATTGCTCATCTCTACTGTGGTTTTATAAATTTTCCAGATTTTCTCTTAATTTTAAATAAATAATTTATTTATTTTACTTAACTTGAACTTAATACAAATTGAGGTATTAAATATGAAGTCCGGCAATACGAATAATATTTAATACATACTAATCTAAAGTAAAAGGAAAACATTGTATAGTTTTTTTTACATCACATTGAAAAATGGTGATCACGGTAACTGTTTAAAAGAACGGTGATTTGTAAATCACGGTAACTGAGAACGGCGTGATTCAAAAATCACTACATTGCTCATCTCTAGTTCAAATGGTACCAAAGTGGCGATTAATTGAAATTTATAAATGAAGTTTTTGTTATAAGTTTTGGTATGGGGTAAAAGTAGACAAAATTCTGCAACGCTAGTTATCAAAATCAATAAACTAAGTTGTTTACTTTTTTTTCTGTGAGCTGTCAAAGTTAGCAAATTATTGCAGTCTTTGAAAAAACGAAAAAAATTAAAATTTTTTACAATTTAAGCGATTATTAGTAGTATTAAATCTTTCAAAAGAAAATCTTTTATAATGGAACCTTAAACAACAGGTATTAAACTAAATTGCAAAATTTTTTTTGTTTATAAAAATTGTGTCTTAACATTTTTAATAATTTTTTTTAAAAAGGAACCGAATTTGGGATATTTTCCCCATTTAATGGGCCACACATATTAAGTTCACTCTAATTAAAATGATTTCAGTTTCCTACTATAAATTGGGTAAATTTACACAAATTGCGTAATTTTACTTAAAATTATAAGAAATTTACCCAATTTATAGTAGCATATTATTTGAATTTGTTGAAATTTACCTAATTTATAGTAGGAAACTGGACTCATTTCATTAGAGTGTTAGTAATAGTTGTAATTAGTTTTGTGGATTTCAAAAAAGTATAGGATATCAGCTTTTATTTAAAAGAAAAAAAAGTACAGACAATGCCCGGCCCTTTTTTTTATTCCCGTTTTTGTGTAAAAAGTCTGGGTATCGTTTATTAAACAAGACTATTATATGTGTGTTTATACCCTTCAACTACGGCATGGGCTTACACTCACTTTGTCATTCCGTATGTAACGCATCGAAATATGGGTCTAAGACCCCAAAAAGTGTATATTATTGATCACTGATCGATTCTAAGACATTCTGTGACTAACAGTGTGTCCGTCCGTCCGTCTGTTGTTGAGCACACCATAAAGTACATAAAACAAGAGCTAGAATCCTGAAGTTTGTCACAAATATGTATGTATAATGGTCATAGACTGGTTAAGTTCTTGAACGAGCAAAATCGGACCAGGGGGAAAAAGTTCCCCCTTGAAGAACTAAAACTACCCCAGAAAAATATTTTTTTTACAAGTTTTATTTGTATATTTGTTCAATAAATGAAACATTTTAATGCCATATGAAGTTCATCGACCTGAATTTTAACCAAGGGGGATCAGGAAAGCGAATTTTTTCGGTCCGCCCCTTTTTGGGGGCGTGTATAGAAAAAATAATTTAAATAATGATAAATTTTTATTAATTAGGTGCAAAAAATGACATCTATTTTTTTGGCAACGTTTATCGCGAGGGGAAGGTGTCCCCCATAGTCTCCCCGGAAACCACCCCCCCTACGACAAAAAAACGTCCCCTCCATTTGTTTTTGTAGCTTTATTACATGTTCAAGGGTTTCGTGTTTTTTTCCAAAAACAAAAAAAACGACTAAAAGATTAAAAAAAAAGCATTTTGTTAAAATTTTTTTCTCGAATGCTGTGTTTTTATGTATTTTTGATAATTCGTTAATAAAAAACTACAAAAACTACAAAAACTATAAATTTGTACATTTATGAGATTTTGTGAAAAACAAAAATTGGATTTTAAATAAAATTTAAAATAATATAAATACATATTATGCGTTCTTTCTTTGATTACTTTGATAGCACATTATGTACACTTTAATTTCCTATTTTTTTTTTTTAATTTATCGCTTTTCATTCCAAAGTTACAGCAAAAATTGTGAACTATTACCCTTTTTCCGAAAAACAAAAAAAAAAAACGCCTAACAGGTTAAAAAAATTTTTTTTCCAAATTTTTTTTATTCCACAATGTGTATTTTTACGTGTTTATATTAGTTCATTAATAAATAAATATAATATTCTAAAACTACTGCTTATCTGAATTAATCGCCATTTTGGGTACCATCGAACCCACTGTGCGACGGATACTTTATTCAAATTTTAAGTTTCGGCGAGCATTTTTTTAAGAAATAAAAAAAGTACCAAAAGTAAATTTTTTATCTCTTTTACCCCACTTAGAAACTGAATTTTCAAAAAGTACTGTTTCCCGAATGTTTTTTTTTTTTCACCGAAGGATCCTACAATTTAAATTTCAAGTTTATTTTAGAAAATAAAAAATTACTAAAAGTACACTTTTTAACCCATCTTACCCCCATAGAATCAGCGTTGGCAAAAACGCAGCTTTAGTGGAAATACTTTCCGGGAGGTGAATCTACCCAGGCAGAAAAATACGAACGGGAGAGCGCACATAGGGGCAAAATGGTATGTTTTATGGCATCAATTAAACCGCTGGATTTTTGTAGCCGATATGCCCACCGTTTAAAGAGCGCAGCTTTTCGATTAAATTTATGTAAAAACATGTAAGACTTTCTTTGCAAAATTGTGAAAAAATACGCAAAAAAAAAAAAATAGTTTGTTTGAAGTATAAAATTGTGTAAATTTTTATATTAATATAGACATAACTATCGCTAAAATAAGTAAGTATTAGAATTACTTACATATGAAGTATTCCACACCAAATGTTCCACTAAAAAAAGTTATATCGTATAAATTTAAAATTTGAAAAAAAGCTATTATCAATTTATTTTTTGAAGTTGGGATTAAAATCGGTCATGGGGACGTTGATAGAGGTGTCTGGGGATACCTTCTTCCTCGCAATAGGTATTTACAAATTGATTAAGTATGATATCTATGCTAAAATAGTACAATTTTATCAAATTTATGTATTATTTTCATAGCCACGCCCCCAAAAGTGGGATGGATAATATAAATGGCATATGCTACTCCACTTATTTATTTGGTAGGAAAAGGAACTTCTTGTCATAAAAATTTTTGATGTGTTGAACAAATGTAAGAAAACCCTCTAAAAATCGTGTTTCCCAAGATTTTTTTTTAATTCTTTAAGGGGAAGCTTTTTTCACCTGGTCCGATTTTGCCCATTTTGGAACCTAATCAGCCTATGACCAATAGATATTTTCGTGCCAAGTTTAAGGGGTCTAGCATTTTTGGTTTGGACTGCATGTGGTTTATTAGTAAAAAAAGGTCATATTTTTAAAGTGCAGTTTCACAAAGCGGGCGCTTTTCGTGCAAGTTTCTATGACTGATTCTAGTAAAGAATTATACCACTTACCACTGTATAAAAATATCTAAGGATAATGTAGGATAAGTCTTGACTTTTTGACCCTTAAACTTATGTTTTAAAAATCGTCATAAAAAGGATGTTCTTAGAACGGCTATAACTTCTCCAATATTCAATGCAATTTGGTCAGAATGAATGAAAATAATTTGTGCTAAAATTACACAGTGCAACACTCAAAATCGGAATGGTATGAAACCAAAAGGAAATGAAAGTTGACATATTCCATAACAAACCCCTCAAGGCTTTTTTCTAGTTCAGAGCTAGATTTTTTTTTACACGCATTTGAAGTTAGTGCACTTTTATTATAATTATAATAATAAATGCTTGAAAACTGTATTAGTGGCGAATGATTAATATTGTAATTGCCTTTATATAACAATCATAAGCAACGGTGGCCGGTGGTTTATATTAATAATTGCCTTTAAATAACAATCATACGCAACGGTGTACAGTGGTCTGTTTTAATAATTTGGCTATTCAGTAAATAGGTACTGGACCGATTGCAGCAAAATTCATACCAGTCATAGCTGAAGTAATTTTGGGCATAAGTTTGGAAGCTGGACCCTACATGTCCAATAAGGGCACCACCAGGGGCCTTTAAAGTAGGACATGTTTAGTACACAAAAACTTTAAATGCTTTAAAATCACCAACTTTAAATGCGTGTAAAATAAAATCTAGCTCTGACCTAAAAGAAAGGCCTTGAGGGTTTTGTTATGGAAAACGTCAGATTTCATTTGCTTTTGGTTTCATCCCATTCCGATTCCGAAAGTTCGATTTTGTATCACTGTGTTACCTTTTAATTTATGTGTATAGTTCCAACATTTTTTATTTGTTTACCTTTCATTTTGAGTTTTCAACTTAAGACTATTAAAAATATTTTTTTTTTTGTTATATATGGTTTTGAATTGAGAAAAGTGTGAAAGAAAAATTTTAATTTTTCTAAAAATTTAGACATCCTGGTTTGTTTCTTACTAGTTTCATATTATCCAGTTATAATAATCTTCAGAAAAACTTTTAATGTCAATTTATTTAGTTAATAGTCAATAAAACTCTATATGTGAAAATTATTTACAGATCGCAGCCGACAAGGATTGAACTCATCATCATCTGTAATACTTTGCTATTAACTGCTTGTAACGTACAATCACTCTAGACCGATACGACAAGTAGGCTGTTAAGCAAGTATCAACTAAATCTGATTTTTTTTTTTTTGTTTTTTGAACTTTTACTAAATTTAACACACTGCCAAGAAACGGAAAATGGATAAATCAAAAAAGTAAAAATGCAGTCAAGCGTAGAAAAGTATAGGCTTTCGATATAAAATAACAATGTTAGCAAAATCGCTTTTTTAAAAAATGAATTGTTGCCAAGAAGCCCCATGTAGCTGCCCCTATGTGGAGCGCTGGCAAAGTACCTTTTATGGTCGCTTGTGTGCTGGGAAAGCATCACAGTTTAGTACTCTCCCAGCGTCCAAAATGATAACCACGGTAAACGGTATGCCGTTGCTATTTTAAAGCGCTTTGAAAGCGCATTAAAAACAAAAAATATGGTACTATTATAGCACTTTTAGAACAAAAAAGTGGGACGTATCTAAATTGTATACATAAGTCCATAAGACACAACTTTTTTGGTGTTTATTTGAATAAAGAAATTTATTTAATTAGGATAAAAAATTTATTGACTCATTTATTAGGATAAAAAAAATTTGAACAAACTTTGAACAATTTTCTAAGTCCCGGAAAAAATTTGTTTGCAGTTTTCTTTGCGTTTTGGAATAAAAAATTTATTAAAAATGATTTTAGGAAAAAATTTGGTAAAGTCCCGAAAAAAGTGGTGTATTGAACCGAAACGGGTGTGTATCCGGAGTTTAAGGGTGATGTATCCGGAGTTTAAGACACTTTCTCACGAAAGAACAGGTGTTTTTATATAAAAGGTGTGAAGTTTGTAATATTAAGGTCATTGTGTATAAGTGACATATCATGAGAACTATCAAGGACAGGCCACTTATCCTGCAGGGAAATAAAAAATATTCCAATTGGTATGAAAACTAATAAATTTTAATAAAAAATTTATACTTTGAACGGATTTAAATAGAAAAACATTGGCAAGCGCTTAGAAAGCACTTTTTCGAATTCATACTACCTTCTACACAAAAAATAAAGTGCTTTGCCGAGACTTTTTCTTTGGAACTGTTGGCAGTTTCTGCCTGGGTACATTTCAAATTTCAAGTTTCTAGTATTTTTATTTTAGGAATTATAAAAAGTACCAAAAGGTACACTTTTTTACCCTTTTCCCCTTTCAGAAACATTACTTGCAAAAATAATTTCAGTATTGCAGTTAGTCACGTTACTCTTACATACATTAGAGTGCCCAGATTTTTTTCGGTTTTTTCGTTTTTTTTGGGATTTTTAAAAAAATATGTAAAGGTAGCGATTTTTTACGAAATAATACCAATCTAGGATTTTTAAATTATTTAAATGGTGCGCGAGCATGCCAGTTTTTTATAAAAAAAACTTGATAAAATTAAAATTTCAATTATCTTTATGATAAATTTGGCAAATCAATTAGTGTTTGAAAGCTAAATTGATTTTCCAGTACTTAATTTTTTGTATATCTGTAAATTTCTGCCTGGGTTTTGACCTTTAATTGAAATAAGTCATATTAACTTATGTATCAACAAAAAATTGACAAAAAATTTGGAAAACAACATAATTTGTAGCAAAAATCCTAGATAATATGTTAACATCTCAAAAAACATAAAAGACTGAATGTTTTTCGTTAATAAGTAAAAAAAAATCTTTTTTTTGTCCTTTATATAAATTTAATATAATTTAAGATGTTCCTCCCAAAAAAAAAATAAACATTTCTTGTATGTTTTGTACTAATTTTATTAGAAGAAAAATCAAGTAGACACTAATAACTTGAGTTGACAAGAAAATTGTGTTGTGAAGAGCAAAGTAATTTTTATTTTTTTTTTTGTTACAAAAAACAAAAAAAGGGCAAGAAAAATATATATCATATATAAAGGACTCATATGTATTGCTACATTCCAAAATCAATATATTATTTTACTGTTGTTGTTTTTTCAGCTTTATCTGTGTGTTTGTCAGTTTTGTTTGTTAAATAAGAAAAAAGTATGATGAGGTGTGGGTCTGAATGACATATTGAAGATGACAGAGTGGCCTCATTAAGCTCTTTTATTTGAAACATTTTTTTTTTGATTATTTGTTGTTTTAGTAGAGGATTTATTTGTTGTAATTTATTGAACACAATCAATGGCAAAGTGAATTCTTTAAAATTTAAAGAAAATGAATCTTATACTGTTTTTTGAGTGTTTTTTAAATTCTCCAATTGCAAGGAATGTTTTTTTTTTTTTTTTAATTTTTTTGATGTTCTAGATATCACATCCGAATTTCTTTTTCGTTTTGTTTCACAAAAATAAAATTTGGTGAAAGTAAAACGAATGCACTTTTTTCCTAATAATTTTTTAAATTTTAATTATTCGATTTCAACTTTGAATGAAAACGTGATCAACAAAACCCTAAGTTGATTTCATGTGATTCGGAAATTTTCTTGTGAATTAAAAAGTTGTGAAAGACAGAACAGAGGCCTTGGTTAGCTTATTCACGAAAATATTGGTGGAATAAGGCTCTCAGCTTTAAAAAATTTTTCGAAAAAAAAAAAATTTAGAGCCGTTGGGGTCCTACGGTAAAAAATTTTTAAAAAATATTTTTTTTTAGTTTTGACAAGCAACGGTTTTAGTTTTTCAACAATTTTTTTTTTTTCATCAAATTTTTTCCATTAATTTTTTTTTTCATATTTTTTTTTTTTTCATCAAACTTTTTTTTATCAAATATTGTTTTTTTTTATCATTTTTTTATCAATTTTTTTTTATCAAAAATTTTTTTATCAATTTTTTTTTTCGTCAATTTATTTTTCATCAAACTTTATTTTTTTCATTAATTTTTTTTTCATCAATTTTTTTTTTCTCATCAAAATTTTTTTTCATTAACATTTTTTTTTTTCATAATTTTTTGTAATTGTTTGTAACCGTATTATAATAGGTATCATTTCGAAATTCGGCAGGTAAACGTGTTTTGTCTTCACAAATCACCGCTCCGAAGTTTAAAGAAATCGGACCAGTTCTTCTTGTAGTCCCCCATACAAACCACCTTCCCGATTTTCACATAAATCTCTCAAATTTCATGAAAATAGAAAATATTTAATTAAAATTTTGTTTGTATATGTTAAACGCGTACTTAAATAACCTTTTCAAATCAGATAATGATCGGACCAGTTTTGGACTTAGGCCCCTTGGGAAAAATTTGCCCGATATTCAGTTAAAGCCGTTATTGTCAACAAATAGAAGCCTATTTATTTCACTCAAATTTGATTTGAGAGTGTTTTTATACCCTCCACTCTAGTGATAGAGGGTATATATAAGTTTGTCATTCCGTTTGTAACACATCGAAATATTGGTCTAGGACCCCATAAATTATATATATTTATGATCCTCGATCGATTTTAAGTCGATCTAGCGATGTCCGTCCGTCCGTCTGTCTGTCTGTCCGTAGAAAACACGCTAACTTTTGAAAGACTTTACAGAGGCTACTAAAGTTTGGCATATATGTTTGTCATTTACCTGGTCAGGTTGGTGTTGCAATCCAGCCAAATCGGTCCAGTGGTTCAAAAGTTATGAGCAAATGAGTAAATTTCGGCAAGGGTGTTTCGCGAATTTACGAGATAAAAAACACGATAACTTTTGAAAGACAATAATGAGACTACTGAAGCTTGTCATGTATCTTTACCGTTCCCCGGGTCTGTTTGGTTTTAAATTTCAGCTCAATCGGTGCAGTGTTTCAAAAGTTATAAGCAAAACAATGAATTTCAGATTAGTTTCATCTGAAATGCCACGTGTTTTAACAAGTTTTAAAAGCATTGCACATTGGTTCCAAATCAAAATCTAGCTGGACAAAAGTCCAAAAATTAGTGTCCTTAAAATTGGGAATTAATAGTGCTAGGGGCAAGCTAAGGGTGTGTCCTGATCAAACTAATAACCATTTTTTGGAATTAGGTCTTTAATTTTGTTAAATATGCGAATGAAATAGCATTTTTGGTATCCAATATTTAAAAAAAATATTATATATATAAGTGTTTAACTAATAACATCATATTATCCATGTTACATCAATGGTTTCAAAACGGTTTATGTACAAGAAAACTACAGATTTATACTTATTCTGGACATTAATAAGAAATTTATTATCGATCTTCTTCTTACATTTTTTGTACTTTGAAGTATGGTCAATAATAACAATATTTTTGAGGACTTATGAAACTTCCGCAGCTTGCCAAAACCGAATCCAGGCATATCATGTTGAATTACTACATACAACTTATAGGTAATTTATTACTGAACGTTGTCATGCAGACATTTCTTGCAGGTTTTTGCAGGTTAAAAATTAATCACAGCTTATATGAAAATAGAATTTCGCCTAAAATTTTTTTTCTAAATAAAGAATCGAATTTTTGTAAGTTTTTGATAACTTTTAAGTATTATAATTATGCTTAGCTTAAATAAAGCATTAAATGTGATGTTTCCTATTAAACCGCGGCCAATTACACTATTCGACTAAATTCAAAAATGTCCGTCCGTCTGTAAAGGACGCGATACAGTCCAAAATAAAAGAGCTAGACTTCCGAAGTTTGACACGAATATGTCTTATATTCCTAGGCAGGTTAAGTTCGGAAATGGATAAAATCGGACCAAGGGGAAAAAAGTTCCCCCTTGGAGAACTAAACCAACCAAATAAAAATCGCATTTTTGCAGGGTTTTTTGTACTTTTGCTAAGCAAATGCAACATTCTTCTCTCAAATGAAGTTCGAAATCGCAAGGGGAAGTTGCTCCCTAACGTCTCCCACCAACCCCCCCCCCCAAAAAAAAACGCCCCTGGATTTTTATACCCTCCACTTAGTGATAGAGGGTATATATAAGTTTGTCATTCCGTTTGTAACTCATCAAAATATCGGTCTGGGACCCCATAAAGTGTATATATTCATGATGCCTGATCGATTTTAAGACATTCTAGCGATGTCCGTCTGTCCGTCTGTCCGTCTGTCCGTCTGTCCGTCTGTCCGTCTGTCCGTCTGTCCGTCTGTCCGTCTGTCCGTCTGTCCGTCTGTCTGTCTGTGGAAAATGCTCTCGCGGACAAAATATTGAACTGAAACTTAACATATATATTGGAAGTTCTCCCGAGAAGTTTGGTATTGCATTTGAGCGATATCGGTTCAGCGGTTCAAAAGTTATGAACGCAAATGTAAGCACACCTCAAATATTTCAGAACATTCAACATAACCTAAAAATACAAAATGCTTTAATTCGGCTTGTGGTTGACATATGTGAACATAATTGAACAACAAATGGTATTTAAACAAGTACGAACATATTTTTTGACAAAAAAAGAAAAAAATCGCGGATTTTTTTTAACAAAATTTTTTTTCGCGGAAATTTTTTTTTTTTCAAAAGTAATTTACTTTTAAATAAAGTTGTTTGCAATAATCTTTTTGAAATTGTGGAGGGTATTACTACATTCGGCAAGGCCGAATTTAACTTTTTTACTTGTTTTTATTGTTTTTTTTTACATTTTGGAGGGTATAAACGATTCGGCACAGCCGAATGTAACACTCACTGGTTTTTTATTTTTTTTTTTTTACATTTTGGAGAGCACAAAAGATTCGGCATAGCCGAATTTAACACTCTCACTTGTTTTTTTCAATTACACTTCTCGACAAAAAAAAATATTTTTTTTTGAGATTACAAAACTTTCAAAAAATAAGTTTTTGCATTTCATATTTCTGTTCTGCATAAAAACCATTTTTGTCATTAATGAATTACTGAAATTAAGAAAAAAATAAAAAGTTGTCGATTAGTGTAATCGACTTAGAAAAATTTAAACATGTTTTTTGAACTCAGCGACCCCATAAACATATAAAACAGTGATAAAATAATTTTGTCCAGCTAGATTTGGACTTGGAACCACTGTGCATTGGTGGTAACTAAACAATGCTTTTCAAACTTGTTTAATTTTAAAGCAATGCTTTTTAAACTTGTTTAGTTTTAAAAGCATTGGTAACTTAAAAATTACACTCGAAAAAAATTTTACACTCAAAAAAATTTTGCACTCAAAAAAATTTTACACTCAAAAAAAATTTTAAACTCAAAAAAAAAAAATTTTCACAAAAAAACATTTATTTTTTTTTTACAAAAATGACAATATTTTGTGTACATACGTACGTGCATTCACTCAGAAATATTTTTACAGTAAAAAAACATTACACTCGAAAAAAATTTTACACTCAAAAAAAAAAAATTAGTAATTTTCTTTAAAAAAAAAAATACAAAAAAAGAGTTTCTTATTCAAAATAAAATATTTCCAATCAAAATTGTTAATTTTTTCACGTTAAAAAATGTACTACCCTTTAAAAAAATGCATTGTGGAGGGTATTCATAGATTCGGCAAAGTCGAATTTAACTTTTCTACTTGTTTACAATTATTAAGGATTTGACAAAATATAGATCTAATTGGTCCATGGGACCCATTTTCCGGGAAACTCTGGTGTAGGGTATTATATGGTCGGTCTTTACCGACTATAATTTTCTTACTTGTTTTTCAATAATTTTTTTTTTATCAATTTTTTTTCTCATCAAAATTATTTTTTCATAAATTTTTTTTTATCATATTTTTTTCATCAAATTTTTTTATCAAATTTTTTATTATCAATTTTTTTCTCACCAAAAATTTTTTTTTTTACATTTTTTTTCATCAATTTTTTTTACATCAAAAAAATTTTCTTTTCATCATAAAAATTCATCAAAAACTTTTTTTCATCAAAATTTTTTTTTCACAAAAAATTTTGGGTTCATTATTTTTTTTATACCCTCCACTTATTGTTAGTGATAGAGGGTATATATAAGTTTGTCATTCCGTTTGTAACTCATCGAAATATCGGTCTGGGACCCCATAAAGTATAAATATTCATGATGCCCGATCGATTTTAAGACATTCTAGCGATGTCCGTCTGTCCGTCTGTCTGTCCGTCTGTCCGTCTGTCTGTCTGTCTGTCTGTGGAAAATGCTCTCGCGGACAAAACATTGCACAGAGATGACTGAAACTTATCATATATATTGGAAGTTCTCCCGAGAAGTTTGGTATTGCATTTGAGCGATATCGGTTCAGCGGTTCAAAAGTTATGAACGAAAATGTAAGCACACCTCAAAAATTTCAGTACATTCAACGTAACCTAAAAATACAAAATTCTTCAATTCGGCTTCTGGTTGACATATGTGAACATAATTGAGCAGCAAATGGTATTTAAACAAGTACGAACATATTTTTTGACAAAAAAAGAATAAAATCGCGGATTTTTTTTTTTTAACAAAATTTTTTTTCGCGGAAATTTTTTTTTAATTTTTTTTTTTTTCAAAAGTAATTTCCTTTTAAATAAAGTTTTTGCAATAATCTTTTTGAAATTGTGGAGGGTATCACTACATTCGGCAAGGCCGAATTTAACTTTTTTACTTGTTTAACATAATTCTGTTTTTTGTGAAAAAAAATATTTTTTTTTACCAAAACTATTTTTCACCAAGTCTAAGTTTTTCGCATAAAAATTTTCTATTTGTTTATCAAATGTACATAAAACAAGTGAGATTGTTATATTCTTTGGTGCCGAATCTTTTATACTCTCTAAATTGTAAAAACACTTTTTTGCACTAATTTTTTAACTCACTTACGAAATGTACAGCTCTTTTGGTTTTTTAATGGGGTCCTCAACTGATATTTCAATTCGTTTTGCATGGAATAGCAAAGTAATATAACATTTTTTTTTCTAAAAAAACTTTGCTTTGGCAAGTACACCCAAATCTTCCACAAAACATTATCATGATATAATGTTTTGTGCAAGAGTACAAAATTCGCAGGCATTTTTAAGCATATTTTGGAATTTTTAGTGCTTAAAAATCGCAGTCCTCGTGATAACTGCCAAAACTTTGCTGGGATATTTATATTTTTATGATAATAACCATAATTGTGTTTGTCAAACATGGAAAATAGGATTTCTTAAAGATTCTTATTTGTTAGTATTCATAGTTTATTTTTACTTTTTTGTTGATGATGAATAAATGAATTTGAATTGAAATCAGCTTAAATATGGAACTTATATACGCTTCAGTTTTCGTTTTTTTTTTTCTTCAAATAAAACCCGGAATAATAAAGTGAGTGAGTGATATTGTCCGTTTGTCAACACCAAAGAAAAGTTTTTGGTGTGATGTTTTTTATGTTGTCAAGTGGTTTTCTGTTAAGATGTCATCCCTTGTTATAACGCGAGTATGATACTTGTTGTTCTTCTGGTAGAGGATGGTATGGAATAGAATGGTATGATGCTGGTGGATTGAGTAGCTGTTGCTGCTATTTGTTGTGGTAGATGTTGAGGTATTATGTTGATGTTGTTGAAATGACACCTACTTATCATTTTGATTTTTTTCTTTTCATATACATTTTCTGTTGACTTAATTTCATTTGATGTGGTATTTGTGTCTTCAAATTTTATTTTTGTAAATTTGGGAATGATAAGTTGATTTTTATTTCTATTTATTTTTTTGGCGAGTTCAGATTGTAAGTCTCTTAAAGAAAAGTTAAGATTTAAGCGTATTAATAAGATTTTTTTGCTGTTAAAGGTTATTAATGTCAAAAGTTTTTTTCTTTGTGACTAATAGCTAACAAGTAAGAGTGCTTACTATACTTATATTATATTGGCGAATATTAATATAACACGAGCATTGTTTGGGAAGTCATAAAAATTCCGTTAGACTGTTTTGGGATCGATCTCTAATCAGTAATATACGGAATAAAAAGTCTCAGCAGCCAGGACATTTTTTAAAGAAATAGTCTCCGATTCAGAGAAAATTTGTCTATACACTCAAAAAATTATGTTAGTAAAATCAACTGAAAATGTCAGTTAAAATAACTACTTTGTAAGTTGTTTTGGGGTCAACTACTTTTTCAGTTAAATCAACTAACAATGTTAGTTATTTTAACTGACAAAAACAACTGACTTATGTAGTAAAAACTACTTTCATTTGTAGTTAAAACAACTAAAATGTAGTAAAAATAAAATAATCAATATATAATTTTTTTTCAATAAATTTTTCAGAAAAAAAATTGAAGACCAAATTTTTTCCAAGTTTTTTTTTTTTTTTTTTTAAAAAAAAAAGTTGTGAAAAATAAAAAAACGATTTTTTTTGGAAAAAACTTTTTTTTTGGAAAAAAAACTTTGAAAATTTTTCAGAGATAAATAAAATAAAATTAACTACTTTAAATAACTGTTACTACATCACAGTACTTTTTTGTTAGTTGTTCAAAAAAACAACTTAAAATAACTAACAGAAATAGTTGTTTGATATTTTTCATACAGAAACAACTGACTTTGTAGTTGAAAACAACTAACTACTGTAAAATATACAAATAACTAACATGTAGTAACTTACTTAATTTTCTGAGTGTATAAAAGTCTCAGATTCAAAGGCATTTTTCCTTTAGAAAAAGTCTTCTTCGACATTTTTCCTGATGAAAAAGTCTCAGACTCTAAGACATTTTTTCTAAATCAAAAGTTTCAGATTCTGAGATATTTTTGATATAGAAAAAGTCTCAAATTTTTAAACATTTTTTGTATACACTCAGAAAATTATGTAAGTTACTACATGTAAGTTGTTTGCATATTTTACAGTAGTTAGTTGTTTTCAACTACAAAGTAAGTTGTTTTTGTATGAAAAATATCAAACAATTATTTCTGTTAGTAATTTTAAGTCGTTTTTTTTGAATAACTAACAAAAAAGTGCTGTAATGTATTAACAGTTATTTAAAGTAGTAAATTTAATTTTTTTATCTCTCAAAAATTTTCAAAGTTTTTTTTCCAAAAAATAAAAATAAATTTTGTTTTTTTTTATTTTTCACAACTTTATTTAAAAAAAAAAAAAAAAACTTGGAAAAAATTTTGTCCTCAATTTTTTTTCTGAAAAATTTAAAAAAAAAATCCAAAAAATAAAAATAAATTTTCGTTTTTTTTATTTTTCACAACTTTAAAAAAAAAAAAAAAAATTTGGTCTTCAATTTTTTTTTTTTTTTAAATTATAAAAAAAAAAATATTAAATTGATTATTTTATTTTTACTACATGTTAGTCGTTTTGACTACAAATATAAGTAGTTTTTACTACATAAGACAGTAGTTTTTTTGTCAGTTAAAATAACTTACATTGTTA
This sequence comes from Pegoplata infirma, assembly GCA_963921195.1. Lineage (NCBI taxonomy): Eukaryota > Metazoa > Arthropoda > Insecta > Diptera > Anthomyiidae > Pegoplata > Pegoplata infirma. The sequence goes on from CAWUER010000022.1 coordinate 82,418, forward strand.
GTTGATTTAACTGAAAAAGTAGTTGACCCCAAAACAACTAACAAAATAGTTATTTTAACTGACATTTTCAGTTAATTTTACTAACATAATTTTTTGAGTGTAGTAAAGTCTAATACTCTAAGACATTTTTCCGTTAGAACAAGTCTCAGATTTCGAGACATTTTTCCTACAGAAAAAGTCTCAGATTTTGATAAATTTTTCCTATATAAAACACATTAGATTCTGACACATTTTTTCTACAGAAAAAGTCTCAAAGTCTTAGAAATTTTTTTTATTGAAAAAAAGCCTCAGATTCTGATTCATTTTTCCTATATGAAAAGTCTTAATAATTTTGTTTATACCAAAATTGTCACGTTCACAACAATTTTTTCCTTAGAAAATTTCTTTTCATAATAAGAACTCAAGATTGACATAAATATATGGGGGTTTTCGTTTCACAGACACAACTTTTGAAACCGATGTCTTCCGAACGGTATGAAATTTGCACCAAGGTTAGTCCTATTGGATAGTAGTTCAGACACAACTTTTTAACGAGATCGGTTGTGGACTCTCTGAGTTAAAGGGGGTCGAAATTTGACATTTTGGCCAAAGAGGTGTTTATTCTCATCCATGTAACTTCTTACCTATTGTTTTTAGCAAAATGTGTCCCAAATAGATATTTATTTCTTCAGTCTTTTGAAAAAAATTATAAAAAAAATAAAAAAAAAAATGTTGACTTTTTTTTTTTTAAATCCAAAACTTTTTTTAAATCGGGCCCTTTTTTTATCCAAAAGAAAGCTTAGGAATTTTCTTCTAAGAGCTATGGGGTCGCTTAGTGGGATGCGAGTGGGATATCTATGAATTTTTTTTTTTTAACTTTGGAACACAAAAAACGGTTCTTCAATTTGCTGTATTAGGTGTGGGATAGCTAACCAGTTTTCATTTTCGATCCGCGACACCCTCTAACCCTGCTGTTAGGTTAAAAAAAAACTTACGAATGTTAGGTTAGTGGACCATTTGGTCCATACTTCAATATTCAAACAAAATAACAATTTAATATTATATTTGTATATATTTTGGATAATTTCTACCTAAATACTATTATTTTAAGCTTAACTCAACGTTGGAGATGGGTGCGTGAGTGAATTTTGGCTCACGCGCACGCAAAAATATTATAATCGCTAATGAATCACTCACTCGATTTTTTTCTTTACTCACGCTCACTTACTACTCACGTCAGTAAAACTAAAATAAGTTACGCTCATGCGTGATTCCCGTGATTCATAATTACGCTCACCCCAATTCACGCAATATTCACTTACAAAAACACAATTTTAAGGAAATTTAAAAAAAATGGTTTTTATATATTAGCAGACCGTTAATTTGAATTTTAACTGATTGCAAAACGAAAAATAAAACTTAAACTATAAATAAAACTGAAAGCAATACAAAAAAATTATATTGAATCACGCAAGCAAAATAGCACTCACGCAAAAATTGGGCTCGCTTTCAAATCACTCACACATAAATGTTTTGGAATCCCACTCACTCAAGCATGATTCTCGTAATTAACTAGACTTTCGCTGAAGCGTGAGTCACGCGTGATTCACGTGAACCACGCAACTCACGTGACCAGCACCCATCTCTACTAAACACAACTAATGTAAAAATTTGTTGAGGGACTTTTTTTTTCATTTTCTTTACTTTAGAGATTGTTTTGTATTACAATTCAACGAATGGTATGTTAGTTTTTTTTTTTCCTATAATTTCTAATGATTCATCTCATTTAGGTGGCGTGGATATTGCTGATCAAATGGTTGGTTCCTACAGCACAAAACGCGCAACAAATCGATGGCCTAACACTGTTTTTGCAAATATACTTGATATCCCAGCAAAACCTTATACATGGTAACGGTTATGTAATGCATTACCATGTAATGCATAGCCAAAAAAAAATAAAAATTGTTCATTAATTTTCTCCTACCGCTTACCATAGGCATTCACTTTATTTATTTTTCATGCATTATCTAAAACTCATGCAATACTTTGAGTGACATCCCAAACATAAAGCATCAATCCAGTATAGGGTATTGTAAGGTTGCCTTATTCTATACTGGATTAATGATTTTTGTTTGGGATAAGACTCAAAGTAGTGCATGAGGTTTACATAATGCGTGAAAAATACAAAAAAGTTATGCCTATGGTAAGCGATAGGGAAAAAATGCATATTTTTGATTTTTTTTGCTATGCATTACATGGTAATGCATTAAATAGCCGTGACCATTTTAAAAGTTTTGCCGAAATACCCGCTTTGAATGCGTGCATCCTATTTTCTGAAATCGACGTTTCATGGACTCCAGCTATCGAAATCGCAGGAGAAAATATACTATGGACCAAATGGTCCCTTAACCTAAGATACGTAATTTTTTATTTTTCTCAGTCCTGGTTTAAGTCAGAACCTAGAGTTTTTGTAAATAACATTGTTTTATAAAAAGACCCCAAGAGCAAAAAAACTAAGCCAGTATATAACGCCGTTCAAAAGTTACAAAGGAAACAATCCAAAAATTGGACCAAATGGGCTTAACCTAACAGCAGGGCTAATTCTTATAGGTTCGAAAAAGAAAGCATGAGCCAAAAAATGAAGGCGGTGGGGTGGGGCCATATGGTTCCTCATCAGGGTCAAAGTTGGGCGTAAAGAGGTAAAAATCCTTAAAAATCCCCACAACTGCCGTTGAACGTCACTGGAGGGGTGCAATGTGAGACCAACCTCCAACAATTTTCTGCCCCAAAATTTTTTTTGAACATACCTAACCCCTATTTCCACTTCCTAAGGGGGCTCCCATACAAAAAATTTTTAAAAAAATTGTTCCTACCGTTCTAACTTACCCTAAAGTTCCCCTAGTGGAGTCATATGTATGAACGCCCTCCATTTTTTATTAATTCCAAAATTTTTTGCAAACATACCTACAACGTATCTTTAACCCTTAGGGTTGTCCCTATACATTTTTTATTATTTATAAATTTGTTTTATTAAACCAGCTCCTGCCGCCCCTATCGTGCCTCCTAGAGAGGTAAAAATTACGACCAACCCCCAATATGTTTTAGTTACCAACATTTAGTCTGAACAAAATAACACCCTATCTCCACTCCCTAAGTGGGCTCCCATACATTATAAAAACTAATAAAACAATTTAAAAAAATGCATGGGGATCGCCTTAAGTGTTGAAAATAGAGGGTAGCTATATTCTAAGAAAATGTTGGAGTTGAAAAAATATTGGGACAGTTAGATCTTCGGACAGTTAGAGCAGTAGAAGCAAATTTTATAAGAATGTCATTTTGTATGGGAGCCCCCTTAGGAAGTGGAAATAGAGGTTGGGTCTGTTCAAGAAAAATGATGGGGGAAGAACCACCAACACCCCTCCAGGGGCGTTTCTAGGGCAGTTGTGGGTCTTTTTGAGTATTTTTACCTCTTACGCATAACTTTGACCTCGATGAGGGGCCATATGGCCCCACACCACCGCCCTTATCTTTTGGCTCATGCTTTCTTTTTCGAACATATAAAAATTAGAGGTTGACTCGGATCGAAATCGAAAACTGGTGACCTATCCCACGCCTAAAAGAGCATATTGAAAAACCGTTTCTTCCAAAGTTACAAAAAAATTTTTTTATAGATATCCCACTCGCATCCCACTAGCTCTTATTGGAAAAGACTTAAGCTTTCTTTTGAGTCAAAAAAAAGGGCCCGATTTGAGGAAAAAGTCAAAAAAGTTTTGGATTTAAAAAAAAATCAAATTTTTTTTTTTTTTTATTTTTTTTTATATTTTTTTCGAAATATACTAAAAGAAATAGCTATCTAAACTGTTTGGAACACATTTTGCTAAAAACAATAGGTAAGAAGTTACATGGATGAGAATAATAATAATAATAATGATCCAATGATCGGTTTTTATTTATTTTTCCAATTTAATTACAGATCATTTTTTTTTAATAATTTAAGCCTAAACGAGAACTGGTAACAATGACCGTCGTCTCGTTGTAGCGAAATCGACCAAGGGTTTTTGTGGGAATCGAACCCACGACCCCCAGTTTCATAGGCTAGCACGCTACCAACTAACCTACAGGGGCCCCCACATGGATGAGAATAAACACCTTTTTGCCAAAATGTAAAATTTCGACCCCCTCTAACTCAGAGAGTCCTATACCGATTTCGTTGAAAAATTGTGTCTGAATTACTATCCAATACGACTTACCTTGGTGCAAACTTCATTCCGATCGAAAGACATCGGTTTCAAAAGTTGTGTCAGTTGAGAGGAAAACCCCCATTTACTAAAAAAAAATTAATCTATATATGGGGCATTCCATGCCAAATCACTCACTTTTAGGCCCGACCCCCTTCGATTAATTTTATTTTTGGATATGTTTTAGTACGTATTAAATGCAACTTGCAGCCAAATTTTCAGCCTTTTATACCAAGGTGGTGTTGAGTAATAAATTTTTCAAAATAGCGATTTTTTCCAAAAAATGAAAAAATTTTAATTTTCAATCAATTTTGACCAGTAAAAAATATAGATATTTTAAAAAAAGTTGGACAACGTTTTGTTGGTATTTAAATGTAGTTTTAGAAAAAAAATGTGAAAAATTTATTCGAAGTAATTATCACTTATTTTTTGACGTTTAAAAATTAAAATCGACTTTTTGAAAAAGTCCGAAACCTTCGATTTTTTTGTAAAAAACTAAAAGAATTCTACTCTAAATTATGCAACTTTTAAGCCATAACTCGAGATGTGATCACAATTCTTTCTATTTTTTTTTTAATTTTTAAAATTGCACCTTTTATGTTTTGGCTCTGATTTATTTTATATGGAGCTCCAAAAAAAAAAAAAATGGTAGATACTGACCCCAACTTACCCTAAATATATTCATTTGGAGGTAAATATACGTCTCACAAAAATTTGGGACGATCGGACATGTGTAAGGCGCTTAGCATGGTCCTTGAAGTTTAAAAAACGGATTACCAGGAAAAATATGATTTTTTTTCTGTTTTCGCAATTTCTTTGGTATTTTAAGTTAAGTTTTAATTCAAGTGATACCAGAATTATGATGTGGAGTAAAATGCCTTTCTAATAAGGTACTAAAAACTAAAATCGGTTGAAAATCAGCCAAGTTATTACAACTTCCCCAGGCATCTAGCGTGTGCCATACAACTTGATTAAAAAATAAGAGGCCCTTTTTTTAAATTTATTGAAATTTTCTACTGTAATAACATTTTTTCATTATTCATGTTTCAGTGTAATATTTTTTTGACTTTTCCAAATTTTAAAACAAAAAAAATATTTTTTTTTTTAAAATAGAGATTTCAAAAGGGTGTGGAAAATGCAGGCATTTTTAGCACTAATTTAAAAAATGTTAGCAAAACACAATATGAAAAATACTTGTCATCTAATAACATTTGAACTTGAAGAATAAAAAAATGTTATTACTGTAGAAAATTTCAATGAATTTCAAAAATCGGATTGTATTGATTAATCAAGTTGTCTGCCACACGTTAGATGCCTGGGGAAGTTGTAATAACTTGGCTGATTTTAAACCGATTTCGGTTTTTATGACCTTAATAGAGAGACATTTTACTCTACATTTCAATTCTGTAACCATTTGAATTCAAAATTAACTTAAAATACCAAAAAAATTAAGAAAACAGAAAAAAATGCATATTTTCCCTTGTAATCCGATTTTCAAACTTCAAAGCCGATGCGGCACGCCTTACCCATGTCCGATCATCCTAAAATTTTCTGAAACGTATTTTTACACCCAAGTTAATATATCTAGGGGAAGTTACGGTCAATATTTACCAAATTATTTTTTTTGGAGCACCATATAAAATAAACCAGAGTAAAAAAAAAAAAAGTGCAATTTTCAAAATTTGAATAAAAATAGAACGAATTACGATCACATCTCGAATTATGACTTAAAAGTTGCGTAAATTAGAGTAGAATTTTTTGACATTTTAAAAAAAAAATCGAAGGTTTCGGACTTTTTCAAAAAGTCGATTTTAATTTTTATACGATAAAAAACAAGTGATAGTTACTTCGAATAATTTTTCATATTTTTTTTTCTAAAACTACATTTAACTACCAACAAAATGTTGTCCATCTTTTTTTAATATATCTATATTTTTTACTGGTCAAAATTGATTGAAAATTTAAATTTTTTCATTTTTTGGAAAAAATCGCCATTTTGAAAAATTGATTACTCAACACCACCTTGGTATAAAAGGCTGAAAATTTGGCTGGAAGTTGCATTTAATACGTACTAAAACATATCCAAAAATAAAATTAATCGAAGGGGGTCGGGCCTAAAAGTGAGTGATTTGGCATGGAATGCCCCATATATAAAAGAGTGTGGTGACTGACTGACTGACTGACTGACTGACTGACTGATTGGCAATAATCATCGCCCAGCCCAAACCGCTGAAGCTAGAGACTTGAAATTTGGAATGTAGGTTCGGCTCCCGACAAAACCACCCACTAAGAAGGGATTTTTGGAAATTCCGATTCTAAGGGGGGCAAAAGGGGGAAAATAGGGCCCTTTGGGGGATTTTGTATCTTTTGAACTAATAGTCCTAGAAACTTCAAATTGGAACTCTAGGATCCTCTCGCGGATATAAAATTTCGGATTTTTTTTTTTTTTGAAAATTCCGCCTCCAAGGGGGGAAAAGGGGGAAAATAGGGCAAATTGGTACATTTTTTATATTCTAAACAAATGGTCCCAGAAACTTGAAATTTGAAGTCTAGCACCCTCTCGCGGAAATAACATTTTGGAAAAAGTAATATTTTGAAAATTCCGTTTCTAAGGTGGGGGGGAGGGGGAAAATAGGGCAAGTTGGTACATTTTGTATCTTCTGAACTAATGGTCCTACAATCTTGAAATTTTGAATATAGGATACTCTCGCGGAAATAACATTTTGAAAAAAATACTTTTTTGAAAATTCCGGTTTTAAGGGGGACAAAAAGGGGGAAAATAGGGCAATTTGGTGAATTTTGAACTAATGGTCCTAGAAACTAGATATTTGAACTATAGTATCCTCTCGGGGAAAAAAATTTTTTTACTAAAATTTTTTCACTCAAATTTTTTTTTTCACTCAAAATTTTTTTTTCACTCAAAATTTTTTTTTTTACAATTTTTTTTTTTACAAATTTTTTTCACTCAAATTTTTTTTTACTCAAAATTTTTTTCACTCAAAATTTTTTTTTACTCAAATTTTTTTTCAATCAAAAAAATTTGTTTTCACTCAAATTTTTTTTTCACTCAAAATTTTTTTTCACTCACAAATTTTTTTTTACATTTTTTTTTTACTCAAATTTTTTTTTTACTCAAAATTTTTTTTACTCATTTTTTTTTAACAAAAATTTTTTTCACTCAATTGTATTTTATTCTTCAGTTTTTTTACTCATTTTTTTTAATTAAATTTTTTACTTAGAAGGTGTTTTCACCCAAATTTTTTTTACTCAATTTTTTTACTCAAAATATTTTTCGCTTAATTTTTTGACTCAAATTTTTAACTCAATTTTTTTATCTCATTTATTTTTTAATTTTTGGGAATTTATTGATTTAATCACTTAAATTTAGGGGGAAATAGGACCATTTTAAACATTTCGATCTTCTGAACTAATGGCCCCAGTAACCTAAAATTTGGACTATAGGATCCTCACGCGGAAATAATACTCTAAAGAAAGTATTTAAAAAAAAAAAATAAGAATGGGAAATGGGAAAAAAGGGCAATTTGTTACATGTTCTATCTTCTGACCTAATGGTCCTAGAAACTTAAAGTTTGGACTATAAGATCCACTAACGGAAAAAACATTCTGAAACAAAGTTTTTTTAATTCTGATTCTAGGGGGTTGAAAGGGGAAAGTAGGATAATTTGGTACATTTTGTATCTTCTGAACTAATGGTCCTAGAAACTTAAAAATTTGCACTATATGATCCTCTCGCGGAAATTATGTTCTGAAGAAAGTATTTTTTGAAAATTTTTCATTCAAATTTGGGGGGGAAATAGGACGATTTTGAACATTTTCTATATTGTGAACTAATGGTCCCAGAAACCTGAAATTTGGACTATAGGATCCTCTCGCGGAAATAATATTCTGAAGAAAGTACTTTTTTAAAAAGGCACTTCTAAGAAGGCGAAAAGGGTGAAAATTGAGCAATTTGGTACATTTTCTTTTCTCTGACCTAATGGTCCTAGAAACTTAAAGTTTGGACTATAAGAACCTCTCGTGGAAAAAAAATTCCGAAACAAATTTTTTTTTCAAGTCCGCTTCTAGGGTGGTAAAAAGGGGGATAATAGGACAACTTGGTACACTTTGTATGTTCTGAACTAATTTTCCCAGAAACTTAAAAATTTTGACTATGGGATCCTTCGCGGAAATAACATTGTGAAGAAAGTTCTATTTTGAAAATTTCGCATCTAAGGGGGAAAAAGGGGAAGTAGGGTAATTTTGTGTCTGCTGAGCTAATGGCAAGGATCATAGAAGTAAATAGGATGTCCAGAACTTCAAATTCCTGATAATCACGTTGCTCAGCCTGCTCAGTCTGCTCAGCTTGCTCAGCTTGCTCTCCCAAAACAGGGGTCTTGTGGACTGTCCACAGGGGCCTTGTGGACAGTCCACAAGACCCCTGTTTTGGGAGAGCAAGCTGAGCAAGCTGAGCAGACTGAGCAGGCTGAGCAACGTGATTATCAGGAACTTGAAGTTCTGGACATCCTATTTACTTCTATGATCCTTGCTAATGGTCGTAAATCCTTGAAATTTGGGCTGTACGATCCTCTCGCGGAAATAACTTTCTAAAAGAAGTACTTTTTGAAAATTCCGGTTTGTATCTGCTGAACAAATAGGACTGCACGATCCTCTCGCGTGGACTGCACGATCCTCTCGCGGAAATAACATTCTAAATAAAGTACTTTTTTGAAAATTCCGCTTAAAAGGGGGAAAAAGAGGATACTTGAAATTTGGAGTGAACGAACCTCTCGCGGAAATAACATTCTAAAGGAAGTACTTTTTCAAAATTCTGGGGGGAAATCGGGAAAGCAGGGCAATTTTGAATCTGCTGAACTAATGGTCCTTAACACTTGATATTTAAACTGTACGATCCTTTCGCGAAAATAACATTCTTAAAGAAGAACTTTTCAAAAAATCCGCTTCTACGGGGAAAAAGGGGGAAAGTAGGGCAATTTTGTATCTGCAGAACTAATGGTCCTAGATACTTGAAATTTGAACTGTACAATCCTCTCGCGGAAATAATATTCCAAAGGAAGTACTTTTTGAAAATTCCTTGGGAAAAAGGGGGTGCGTGGGGTAATTTTGAATCTGCTGAACTCATGGTCCTAGATACCTGAAATTTCAACTGTACGATCCTCTCGCGGAAATAACATTGTTAAAGAAAAACTTTTTTAAAAATTATGCTTCTACGGGGAAAGTAGGGCAATTTTGTATCTGCTGAACTAATGGTCCTAGATACTTAAAATTTGAACTGTACAATCCTATCCCGAAAATAACATTCTAAAAGAAGTACATTTTTGAAAATTCGTTTTTAAAGGGGGAAAATGGGGAAAGAAGGGCAATTTCGTATCTGCTAAACGAATGGTCCCAAAAACTTGAAATTTTAAGTCTACTCTCGCGGAAAAAACATTTTGTAAAAAGTAATATTTTGAAAAATCCTTTTATAAGAGTAGGGGTGGTGGGTAGAAGGGGTTTAGTAGGGCAATTTTGTATCTTCTGAACAAACTTGAAATTTTGAATCTGGATGCTCTCGCGAAAATTATTTTTTTAAAAATATATTTCTTTGAGAATTTTGGTTTTAAGGAGGCCCAAAAGGGGGAAAATAGGGCAATTTGCTAAACTTTAAATTAATGGTCTTAGAAACATGACATTTGGAATATGGGATCATATCGCGGCAATAACATTCTAAAAGAAGTACTTTTTTGAAAATTTCGCTTTTAAGGGGGAGAAAGGGGGAAAGTAGTGCAATTTTGTATATGCTAAAGTAATGGTCCTAGATACTTGAAAATTGGACTGTACGATCCTCCCGCGGAAATAACATTCGGAAAGGAATACTTTTTTAAAAATTCCTCTCTTAAGGGGAAAAAGAGGGGAAAATAGAGCAATTTTGAATCTGCTGAACTAATGGTCCTAAATACTTGAAAATTGGACTGTACGATCTTCCCGCGGAAATTAACATTCGGAAAGAAATACTTTTTTAAAAATTCTTCTTTAAGGGGGAAAAAGGGGGAAAGTAGGCCAATTTTGTATCTGCTGAACAAATAGTCCTAGATACTTGAAAATTGAACTGCACAATCCTCTCGCGGAAATAAAATTCGAATGAAGGACTTTTTGGAAAATTCCGCCTCTAAGTGGGCAATTTTGTATCTGCTGAACTAATGGTCCGGGAGACTTGAAATTTGGACTGTACGATCTTTTCGCGAAAATAACATTCTGAAAGAAGTACTTTTTTAAATATTCCGATTTTGAGTGGGCAAAAGGGGAAAAGTAGGGCAATTTTGTATCTGCTGAAATAATGGTCCTATATACTTGAAATTTCGACTGTACGATCCTCTCGTGGAAATAACATTCTCAAGGAAGTACTTTTTTGAAAACTCTACTTTTAAGGGGGAAAAAGGGGAAGGTAGGGCAATTTTGTATCTGCTGAACTAATGGTCCTCGATACTTAAAATTTAACTGTACGATCCTCTCGCGGATATAACATTCTTAAAGAAGTACTTTTTTTAAATTCTGCCTCCACGGGGGGAAAAGGGAGAAAGTAGGGCAATTTTGAATCTGCTTAACTAATAGTCCTACATACTTGAAGTTTGGACTGTACGATCCTCTCGCGGAAAGAACATTCTAGAAGAAGTTCTTTTTTGAAAGTTCTCCTTCTAAAGGGGGAAAAGGTGGAAAGTAGGCCAATTCTGTATCTGCTGAACTAATGATCCTAGGTACTTAAAATTTGAACTGTACGACCCTCTTGCGGAAAAAGTTCCGCTTCTAAGGGGGAAAAGGCGGAAAGTAGGGAAATTTTGTATCTGCTGAACTAATGGTTCTAGATACTTGAAATTTAGACTGCACGATCCTCTCTCTTGGAATTAACATTCTGAAAGAAGTACTTTTTTTGAAAATTCCGATTTCAAGGGGGAAAACGGGGAAGGTAGGGCAATTTTGTATCTGCTGAACTAATGGTTCTAGATACTTGAAATTTGGCTGAACGATCCTCTCGCGGAAATAACATTCTTAAGAAAGTACTTTTCAAAATTCTGTGGGAAAAAGGGGGAAATTAGGGCAATTTTTTATCTGCTGAACAAACGGTCCTAGATACTTGAAATTTGGAGTGTACGATCCTCTCGCGAAAAAAACATTCTGAAAGAAGTACTTTTTTGAAAATTTTGTTTTATAGGTGGAAATGGGGGAAAAGTAGGGCAATTTTGTATCTGCTGAACTAATGGTCCTAGATACTTGAATTTTTAACTGTTTTGTATCTGCTGAACTAATGGTTCTAGATACTTGAAGTTTGTACTGTACGATCCTCTAGCGGAAATAACATTCTGGAAGAAGCACTTTTTTAGTAGCTTCTAAGGGGGAAAATGGGGAAAGTAGGGCAAGTTTGTATCTGCTGCATTAATGGTCCTAAATACTTGAAATTTGGACTGTACGATCCTTTCGCGGAAATAACATTTTAAAATAAGTACTTTTATGAAAATTCTGCTTCTAATGGGGAAAAAGGGAGAAAGTAGAGATACTTAAAATTGGTACTTTACGATCCACTCGCGGAAATTACATTCTGGGAAAATAAATTTTTGAATTTTCGCTTCAATTTGGTACATATTGTTCCTTATGCACTAATGTTCCTTGAAACTTAAAGTTTGAACTATGGGATCGTTTCGCCAAAATAAATTTTTTTCAACTTTAAATCTACTCAAAATATAATATTTTAAAGGTCGAAACTAACAATTTTTATGTTTAAAGAAAAATTATTAAGTATTTGAAGTAATAAATTTTTTTTTACAGCTAACCGGTAACGAAGTACCGGGCGAGTTAGCTAGTAGAAAATATATGAGTCCATGGGAAATTTAACTGACGGATCGAAAGACATCGGTTTCAAAAGTTGTGTCAGTTGACAGGAAAACCCCCATTTACTAAAAAAAAAATTAATAGAAAATATATGAGTCCATGGGAAATTTAACTGATGGATCACTTATTTTGTTGGTTTTTGGTTATTTGATAGAGCTTCGTAAGTGATTAAAAACCCAATATATTTTTTTTACAATACTTTGGGCGTTGAAAAAGCGATTTTTTTGACAATATTGACTTTTTGACAGTTTTTTAACATTTTTGTGCTCGGAAACCGTAAGTCGTACGAGAAAACTTATAAGACCACGCACCACCCCCTCCCCCCCATATGGCTGTTATATTCGCATATAAATTGTGGGCACTCGAATTCCACTACGATATCGCCTGCACCGTTGTACACTTCAAAGCGAAAAGCAAAGCCGAAAGAATCACACATGCCTATTTGTTTAATTCCCCATTTGAGTGCCTTGTTTGGCATGTGCTGCCGAAGATGGTGTCGCATTTTGGTGCTGCACATTTGCTCGTCGACACATAGTCGAGCATGTTTTGGCACTGAATCAAATCCTTTGTTGAGTTCCCCAAAGTTATATTTTGAAACAATAAATCGTAATCAGGTTACCCTTTCTTGGTTCGTCGTTTTCATCTCGGAAAGACAAATACTTTTTTATTGCCTGAAATCGTTTGCAACTAATTCTATTTTGAATTGTGGCGAACGCAATTTTACCCCAGTAAGTCTCCAAACTTGGATACCGGAAAGATGACGTATACAACAAAATTTCAATGTTACGAGTTTAATTGATTCAACATTTTCGACAAAATGTTCTTGTCTTATTATTGGATTTAATGATGATGATCCCCAAAGTACGTCAAATACACATATATTCATAGACACGTTTAGTGCCTCGGTGAAATAAAAAGTATATTTTGTATTTCACTAATATATTTTGAAATTCAGCGTTCGTCTTCATCAAAAATTTCATTCTGCGCGAAGTTTGGGTAATTTTCTTAATCCTTGAACTCTGCCAACTGATCATCAGGAAGGAAAATTTAATTCGCCCTGATTATTTTTTTTTTGGTAAAAAAAATTAAAAATAATATATTTAAAATGTAATAACAATAAAATGGAATACGCCAATAAATTTAGCCGTAACCCGCAACAGTGCCCTGAGGCACCTCTCAGTTTTTGCGTTCGAGACTCACTTTATATTATTTTTGTAACATTAACAAATATATAACGTGAACCTATATTCAAAATATGCCAACTCAAATTTGACCGAAATGAATTTCCGATGGCAAATAGCTCCCCTATGCAATACCCATCTGTGGTAAAAATTTCAGAGCAAAAAAATAATTTGTTGTCGTTTTACATCCATTTTTGTTATTCTGCTAACTCAAAGTACATATTTTTTTGATGAAAATAAATGCCAACTCCCATTGTAAATTTACAAAAATTTTTCAAATTTTTTTTTTTAAAAAATTAGACTACGTATCTCATTGCATTTGTCATGCTGAACACGAATCTGGTAAAGATTTTTATACCTAATGGCTAGTTTTTGAGATATTGATATTTTGAAAATATCGGTAAATAGTGCTTGCGAAAAAAAAAATGCTTATATATATGTAACTTTTAAACTATAAATAAAGTCAATGACATAAGCTTTCAAAATAGCTAGTTTATAGTGACCCTTATACAATACAGTGTGAGTTACAGAGTGCCAAAGTTGACCACCCTGAAATTAAAAGGCTTTCGGAGCTAGTAACTTTTAAAAATATGCAAAGATTTTTATTTTTTTTTTTAGTTTTTGCAATTACCGTACTGAGGATAACAAAATCAAAAAAAAAATATAAAAATTTTTCAAAAAAAATTTATTTTTATTTTCCGACAAAATATGCCAACTCTAAAAAAAATAATTGTGTTTTGATACAGTAATAAATGCCATCTCTGAAAAATACGCAAACAAGTGCAAAATATGAAATTTTTGGCATAGGTAAAAATTATTTAGAATATTTAAACCATCTTATGGAAGGTACATTGTTTATTTTTACAATAATATGCGAAATAACTAGTTTTTAGCTCTCCTGAAAAGTAAGCTTTTTCGAGTTGGCATTTATTTATTGAATATAGTTCGACGATAAATTGAAACAAGAATATCATACCTTTTAAAAAAAATTGTGTCGAACAGATCGGGCGATTAAAAGTTAGTATAACTTTGATTTGAAAAAATAAAAATCACACACAAATTTTCAAAATTAGGACTCCTCTCATAAAACAGCTGATAGAACAAAAACCAAAAGTCAGAATGCATTAAAAAATTCGAGAGAAATGTCAACAGATCTAATACGAAAATCACTGTTAAAAATTTAGAAAAAAATAATTATTACTTTTTTAATAAATTGGTGTTTTGTAATGCGTGCCTTAAGGCACTCTTGCGGGTTAGAGGGTTAAGGAATGCCATATATAAGAATTTATTTGTGTTAACTCCTTATAATATTCTATTCAATTTTATAAAACATATTTCCGCTTCCTGTTTTGTTTATAAATACATGACTTAAGTCCTGATTATGTCATATGTTAATCCTTTTCAAATAGTACAAATAAAAATATTATAAACATATGCAATTAACACATGTTTTTATACATTTAATTATACAAATATTGAACAAAAACAAAAATAATATTTTTTTCCAAACTAATTATAATGATATTACGCGTAAAAACTTATTGCAAACAACATTCACAAACAATTTAATATTTTAAAAAGTCACAATTGAAATGTCAGCAATTAATCAAATATAAATAAATCCTATTTGAATACACACACAAACTCACATAAACATACACAGATATAAATAATCGAATACAATAAAATCAATGAAAACAAATCCTATTTAAATTTAATATAAGTACGAGTACGACTCTAATAAATACAAATAAATTTCATAGAGATTTAACTTTAACAAATCTATTGACAATATAACAGTAATAGAGCGAGAGAGGGAGAGAAGGGGAAGGGATAAATAACTTACTTTACTGGTAAATACTGAACGTTCAAGAGATAAAGAAATTTATATAATACAAAAGTAGAAGAGATAAGTCGAATAACTTATGATGCCCTACAAATATTTTGCAGCTTAACGAATTTGTTGTAATTATTATCGATTTTCGTTAAGGTTTAAATACTTTTGTTGTAACAAATCTTGATTTATATTACTTATACACTTAAACATATTGAATATTGATGTAAGGTTATGTTATACTTCATACCCACCACTTATACATACATATATTTACAACAATATTTGCCTAAAAGCATACAAAATTCTTTTGTCGTCCTAAGACAAATGATGCCGGTAATGATGTCACACACGTGTTGTACTTATGTGTATGTAAGTGATACTTGTGGTGGAGTGAAACACAACTATAAGAAATTTATGTTAGTTTGTGTCGAGTCGAAAATACCCTTCACAATCTTATAGATATTTCTGAATTTCTGTTTTTTTTTTGTTTTGTTTTCCTGATTTTTGCAATTTTAGTATAATTGTTTTTGAGTTTTCAATTTTTTTTTTTATTTTACCTAAAATTTCCTTTTTGTTTTTCTAATATTGTTTGAGTTTTCCGACTTTTGAAATCTCAAATTCGTTGCTGTACTGAGACGTATGAGTAATATTGTGCAACATTTTAAAATTAAACGAAAATAATCATACGCCTTGTGGTTCAAAATAAAGCTTTATTTGACAAGCTTTATTTTCATGTGTATTCTTAAGTTTTTATACCCTCCAACTACAGTATGGGGGTAAACTCACTTTGTCATTCCGTGTGTAACGCATCGAAATATCGGTCTAGGACCCCATAAAGTATATATATTATTGATCAGTGATCGATTCTAAGACATTCTAGCGATGTCCGTCTGTCCGTCCGTCCGTCTGTGGAAGACACGATACAGTCCAAAATAATAGTGATAGACTCCTGAAATTTGGCATATATATGTCTTATGTTCATAGGCTGGTTAAGTTCGGAGATGGGCAAAATCGGACCAGGGGGGAAAAAGTTCCCCCTTGAAGAACTAAACCAACCTCTGAAAAATATCATATTTTTATATGATTTTTTTTTGTTTTTGTTTAACAAATCCAACATTTTTATGCTACAAGAAGTTCAAGGTCCTGCATTTGGACCCACAGAATTAGAAAATATCGTTTAACGGGCCGCCCCCCCCCCTTTATGGGCGTGGAATAATTTTTTTTTTATATAATGACAAATTTGTATTTCTTTAGTGCAAAAAGCATAAGAATTATTTTTTTTAACACTTATTCGAGAGGAATTGTTCCACCCAATTACCACTTCCGACCCCCCCCCCCAAAAAAAAAAGACGCCCCTGCAATTTTTTTTTATTTATTTGCATGTTGGAGGGTATAAAAGATTCGGCACAGCCGAATTTAGCACTCTTACTTGTTTGGATTAAAAATACTTGATTCTTAAAGAGAAAGGAGGGTCCAGAGTTTCGAAGAGTCTGAGATTTTTTATACGAAAAATTACTCAATTCCTTAAAATTTTTTAATACGAAAAATGTGAAAACAAAATCTAAGACATGACTATACAAAATTATCGCAGAATCTGAGCATTTATCTCAGAATTGGTCTCAGAATATAAGATTTTTTATTATACGAAAAATATCTTAAAATCTAAGAATTTTTCAATAGAAAATGTGTTTCAGAATCTGAGAATTTTTGTGTAAAAAAATGTTTCAGAATTTTGGATTTTTTGTATTAAACTGTTCCAGAATCTTGGAATGTACTATATATGTTTAAAAGAGTTGGGTTGACATAAACATTCATAATCGCTCAGCACAAAACCACTGAAGCTACACTCAAAAAAAAAAAATTGTAAAGTTAGCAAATTTTTTCTCGTAATTCAAGTTTACTACTTGATTAGCAAATTTTTAGTTGAAATCAGCACTTTAACTAAATTTTTAGCTAAATTCACTCTACGATTATACAGTTTTTTTACAAATTTTGAATTAATTTTTTTTGTTAATCGCAAAATTGAGTTTACAATTTTTTTTACAATTTTTATACCCTCCAACTACAGTATGGGGGTATACTCACTTTGTCATTCCGTGTGTAACGCATCAAAATATCGGTCTAGGACCCCATAAAGTATATATATTTATGATCAGTGATCGATTCTAAGACATTCTAGCGATGTCCGTCCGTCCGTCCGTCCGTCTGTCCGTCCGTCTGTCCGTCTGTCCGTCTGTCCGTCTGTAGTTAACACGATGCAGTCCAAAATAAAAGAGCTAGACTCCCGACATTTGGCACGAATATGTCTTATGTTCATAGGCAGGTTAAGTTCGTAAATGGGCGAAATCGGACCAGGGGGAAAAAAGTTCCCCCTTGAAGAACTAAACCAACCTCTGAAAAAGACCATATTTTTACATGATTTTTTGTGTTTTTGTTTAACAAATGAAACATTTTTATGCCACAAAAAGTTCAAAGTCCTGCATTTGAACCCAGAGCATTAGAAAATGTCGTTTTTTTCGGACCGCCCCCTTTTATGGGCGTGGAATAAAACATTTTTTTTTTTAAAATGATAATCTTGTATTTCTTTAGTGCAAAAAGCATAAGAATAAATTTTTAAACACTTATTCGAGGGAGAATTTGCCCCCCCCCTCAATTACTACTAGCGACCCCCTGACCCCCCCCCCAAAAAAAAATAAAACGCCCCTGCATTTTTATTTTTTTATTTTTTTGCATGTTGGAGGGTATAAAAGATTCGGCACAGCCGAATTTAACACTCTTACTTGTTTTTGCTAATTTTAACTAACTTGTTTGCTATTTTTTTAAAAAATTGCCAGTTAAAAAGTGCCATCTAGTGAAAAGAAGAAAATTTACATTCTTGTGTCTTAGGTATCAGTTTAAAAAAACGCCATCTAGCAGAAATATTACTGCATCTTCTTAAATATGTATTTGAAAAAATACAATTTTTTATTACATTGTAGTGGATTTGAAAAATATTTAATTTTAGAGGAAACTAAATTGCAATAATCTCTGGTTTATTATCTGGAGGCAAAAATATCTGTCTTTTATAAATTTAAAGATAACTGTTTTATAAATTATTTAATTTTACAAGAGAAACGAAAGATAATAAAAATGTTACAAGTGTTTCATAAATAAGGGTTATTTTTGTGTTTTACAAAAAGGCTGTGTTTTTCTATTCGTTTTTTACCTGTTGGTTGATAATGCAATTTCGCGAAAATTAGCATAGTGGTTCTCTCTCACTCCCTTATATGTTTGTCTTTCTTTTGCAAACAAAATTTATTTTGTACCAGAGTTGTCGGCCTTAAGTTTTAACATTTTCAGAGTCAACACAAAAAATATCCAAAATCTCAGAACTACCAATTTTTTTTAACTTATTTAATATATTGTAAACAAAACATTCTAAATAACCAAATTATTACTTAAGTATATTTAATCGGCGTAAGGTAAGTTTTTAGTTAAAGCTTCAGAAATTTGTAGATACCACAATATTTATACCTTGCACCACAGAGTGTTTTTGTTTATAACCCGAAATATTAGTTCGACTCAGAATGGGTATTCAAACTTCACAAATTTAAAGAAATTGGACCAGTTCCGCCTGTAGTCTTCATACAAACCACTCTCCCCATATTTACATAAAATTTTCAAATTTTATATAAAAAGAATAATTATATATTTTTTAATTAATTCTTAAATTATAAGTATTTTTTGACAAAAAAAAAAAAATATGTGACAACAAAAAAATTTCGGCTTTACTGCCTTTAAATTTTTTAAATAAAATTTCTTAGATTCTGAAACATTTTCCTTTAGAAAAATTCTGAGATTGTGCGGTATTTTTTTTAATACACGGTAACACTGTTTTCATTTACAAAGCAATGTTGAAAATTAATCGTTTTTCTCACTAAAAGTAGCGTTTTTAATTTGTCTACCATTCAAAGTAGCGTTTTTCATTTAGTAAGCGATAAAATTTATTTTAAAATTTATAAATTGCTATTTCTTACATAAGTTAACAACTCGCTAAAAAGTTGGAAGAGGCCAAAAACAAATTGATTTTACACTTTCAATGTATTTGTATTAGTATTTTTATTCTAACAAGGGAAGTATCTCAACCCTTATAAACCGATTTGCATGAAACGTAAAATATATATAAAGGAGAAAATTCTAAGGTTGGGGTGTCTCGGCTTATCGGCCATATCGGGGATTTAGGGGTTCAAAACATGGGTCAAAAAATGGCAAAAAAATCGTTTTTTTAATGCCTATCCAACTGTGGCATAACCTTGTAAAATTTTGGATTCGTTAAATACTTTTTTCATGAAAATGTGTAAATTTCGGGGGGTATTTATATGAAGACATAGGCCTACGATGTCCATATGAATACGAAATAATCTTTATTAAATTTAAGTCGACACGTATTTTTTCTCTAGAGGATATTCCTGTTCGTTCGGGAGTTATCGAAATTTTCCCGGAGGTCCACATTGTTTCATAAGGGGACAACGAAATTTTGAAACACTGATATGGCCGATAAGCCGATACACCCCAACCTTAGAATAGTCTCTTTTATATATATTTTAAGTTTCAGGCAAATTGGTTCATAAGGGTTAAGATACTTCCCTTGTAAGTAATAACTGGGGCTGCGATTTTTATGCAAATGCATTAGACCGACTCACCTTAAAAAAAAGTTAAAGTTGTACCCCCCTCAAAATGAAGTTTGACATGTTTTATGAAGATTCCCAAAATATTTCGGCTCTAGCGATAATCTCCCGTGAGCTAAGCCGCGTCAAAAAAGGGTCCAAAAATGGTATTTTTCATGAATAAAAAATTCAGTAAATTTTTTTTTTCCAATGAATGACCAAATATAATAGATATTTAGGAATTCTTTGATTCTGCATTAAAACATTTTAAAAATCTAACCACAGACTCGAGATAACGAGATGTTTATGTCATTTTTTTGATGCTTTTCAATTCGATTTTACTAAAAACTTAAATAACTTTGGTATTTTTGGTCCGATTTTCACTTCTAATACATCGTTAGAAAGGTGATGACCACCGCTTGGGATTTTAATCAAAAATTAACCCTTAACTGCACTGTCTTACTTTTTTTAACATTTACTACGACATCATTAAAAAGCCATTTTATAACCACAAAAAGCATATCTTTGTGCAGGAAACACGTTAAATAAATATATTTGTAGGGCATATTTTACATTTTTTAGCAAATATTTTCGATTTTTAGTGCATGGAAATGCCCTAGTAATAACTATACAAAATATGTTACAAATTTTATATTGACATAAAAAGTAAAAATGGGTAAAATTTAGCTAATTTGTATTATCTTGAACAAACATTGAACTCCACCAAAGTCATATACAAAAATCCGTTTCCCAAGTAAAAAAAATAAATTTTTGTTAAGAATAATAAATTTCATTTGTGAAGCTAAAATTAAATTTTATAAGATATCTCTCTAGATTGTCAAAAAAGTAAACGAAAATTCAAGCAAATAGAAAGGTTTATTTTGCATATAATAAAAATTTGAAATTATTTTCAACTATTTATTGTTTGCCCCCAACTTATTCCGGAAATAAACCAGATTTGTCATTTTTAGCTGGCGTGACACTTTAAATTTTTACATTTTTTAATATTAGTGAGAAGAACTATTTGTGGGCACGATTTAGTCTTAATTTTAAGTTTTGGAAAATTTCAACCAGGAAATTTAACTGTAACCAATAAAAATTTAATATATATTTTTTTAAGTCCCATTTTCTTTTTGTAATGCATTTTTTTCATGTAATGTATTTTAAAACTCGAAAAATACCTTTTTTATTTTTTTTGAAGCCTACAGCCAAAGCCTTTGTGTTGTGGTCATAGGCAAAAAAAAAATCGCTGGTTGAATTAGAAAAACTTTAAATTGACCACATTATTCATTTTCATTCCTTTTGATGCTTTTATTTTTCTAAAAAAGTAGTGTACACAAATTTTCAAACCGAAAAGACGCGTGGGTGTGTGTTTAATACAAAAAAAAAATAAAAAATAAACAAAATTTATATTATTTAAAAAATATATAAAATAAATTAATATTATTTATTTCAGTAAGGGTATTTATACAAGATTCCAGTTGGAAAAATACTCATTTTGGTGTAACTAGACAGGTACCTGGCAAAACAACTACCCGTGTAAGTATCAACTATGATTTGAATTTGTGTTGTTTGTTAACCAAAAAATATTTTGTTTTTTAGAGCTAAAAAAGGACAATGAATCAATTTCAAACAAATAACATCAACAGGTATAAAACAAGAAACATTTTTTTTCAATGTAAAAATTTTAACTTTTTTATTCCATAGAATACTAATTCAGCCATGCAAAAATGACATAAAATGACCGGTAACGCCATCTAATTTCAAATGAAGGAAAATTACCCAAAAATAAAAAATGAGCGGTACGCCATCCAATGTCAAATGAAGAAACATTATCTACAAACAAAGATGACCGGTAACGCCGCACAGTGTTGCGTCTTCATGTAAAGAGTGGCCAAAAATAGAAGGAGTTAAGTTAGAGCGTTAAAATTTGGAACACTTGTTAAGATCGATAAGATCAAGAAAAATTTTGAATTTGGTCCATATCCGCACAAGGATTCGTATCCTTCCCATATATCCTGAAATTAAAATACGGCATAAAACGAAAACTAACGCTTTAATCTTCATGTTATTTATTGTAGTTATTACCTATAATGCCATTAATTATTCTACAAAATTTTGTCCAATTCGGAGAAAGGATACGCTTAGCTCAAAAATGTCCTTTTTAAAATAACGTTCAGAAAAAGGGTAAAAATTTAAGTTATTTCATGAAATTTTGAAAATCCAACTGTTATAATATGCTCAATGTATTTGCCAAAATTTGTGCAAATCGGAACAAGGATACGCCCTCCTCGAAAATGTCCTTTTTTAAAAAAGTCAAGAAAAAGTTCAAAATTCAAATTTTTGCATCCGCAACACTTATAATATACCTTTAATCTTAATCAAATGAGAAAATTGAAGCAAGGATGTAATACGTATATTGAAAATGTCCTTAAAAAATTAAAAAAAAAGTTTAAAAAATCCTTCGTACTTCATGAAATTCTGTTCTGATAATGTTGAAAATACCTTATTTTAGTATAATTGAATCAAGGATTATCCTTAACCTATCCTTAGGATATTCTTAGCCCATAAATATCCTTTTTTAAAGACTTGAGAAAATTCAGGGAAATCCTTTGACCTTAAAACTATCAATAATTCACAACATTTTTGCACGTAGTATTTACAATACGTTGAATATTGTTTTTAAGTTTAAGCAGGGATATGCCTATCTCAAAAAGACCGTTGTAAAATAAGCAAGTAAAAATATAGTACAACGTACTTCCTCAACAAAATCTTTCTAAATAAAAGTCTGCATCTGTTAATGTACAACTGGTGTCTAGCCAAGTATCTAATTTGTGTCAGGCCTGGACGACAAATAATGGTTCTTGGACCAATTTAAATAAAATTTAAAATTTAACCGACCAATTCATTTTGCATTCCGATTTATTATATGTGTTCCATAACTATTTTTCGCAATACATTTCAAATTATCAAGGACAACTGCTGCATCTTGGTGTTTTCGTTAAAAAAATTTCCAAATTTATATTCGAGTTCCCACAAAAAAAAAATGATTAAAAAAAAAAGTGGAAAAACGTGGACGAGTTATTTTGTTATTTGTAATCTACATACTTATACCAATATTTTCTGCAAAGAACTAAGCGCGCCAATGAGGGCCACAAAAATGGCTGACTATCAAATATGAAATTTGCAAAATAAATTAGTATTTTCTTAGTAACTCACTTTATATCAGCGTTACTTGCCATATGATTAACTTATGTCGACCAAAACAGCATTATCATACAAGCAACATATCTAACTTAAAACTTCATTAACAATAAGGTCGAATTTTAAATGCAACATAATTATTTAACCGTTACAAGTACACATGGATTTCAAAGATTTTAAAACCAAAATATGATATATTTCAAAAAGTTCAACTTTAGAGACATGTAACTTAAAAACTATTAAAGATATCTATAAACTGTTTTGGATTTGTTTTATTTATGATGTTTTCTTAAAATAAAATTCATATAACCTTAAGTTTTAAGACATTTAGTTTGACCATTTATGGCCAAGGTCACAACACTGTGCGCCGTCTTATGTCATATGACGAAGCATTATCTAACAGCGAAAAGAAGAAGAATTTGCCAACATTCAAAACGACAAGTAACAACATAGAAGAAATTACTACATGTAAACATTTTTCATTTAATATCAATAAAATCAACATGCTTTGTAAATTAATGTTTCTTTTTAGTTTTATCAGAATTTTGGATTTTAGGTTCTTTAAAATTTGTAATATTTAACAAATTTACAGAATATTTAGCAACCTTTTTTGTAAATTTATACTTTCAAAAAGTAACAAAAAATTTTGCTACATTTAAGTAATTTTTTGGTAAACGAATAACGTAAAAATTTTACAAAATTGTTAGCTAATATTTTAGTTAAATTGATGGTTTTTTTGCTAAAGCTATTTTACGAATTAACAACTAAATGTTTTTAGTTAAATTAACAAAAATTTGGCAGGTTCAAAACCAGGTGTTTTTTTAGTTATTTTTAACTAAATTTTTAGCTAATTTTACAAGTTTTTTTTTTTGAGTGTAGAAACTTGAAATTTGGAATGTTTATTTATCTTCGGGAAAATAGATTCACTAAGGCTGAGTTTTTGGAAATATTGATTTTAATTTGATATGAAAGATTCTCTGGCGTAGTTGACATTAAAAAATGCCTGTGAATTTTGTACTCTTGCCCAAAACATTAAATCATGATAATGTTTTGCGGAAGATTTGGGTGTACTTGCCAAAGCAATTTTTTTTTTAGAAAAAATAATGTTATATTACTTTGCTATTCCATGCACAACGAATTGACATATCAAGCGAGGACCCCATTAAAAAAACCAAAAGAGCTGTACACTTCGTAAGTGACTGCAAAAATAAGTGAAAAAAGTGTTTTTACATTTTGGAAAGTATAAAAGATTCGCCACCAAAGAACATAACACTCTCACTTGTTTTATGTACATTTGATAAAGAAATTGAAAATTTTTATGCGAAAAGCTTAGACTTGGTGAAAAAGTAGTTTTGGATGAATTTTTTTGATGAAAAGAAAAATTTTTTGTTGTAAAAAAATTTGATGAAAAGAAATTGATGAAAAAAAATATGATAAAAAAAAATTTATGAAACAAAAATTTTGATGAAAAAAGAATTGATGAAAAAAAAAAATTAATGAAAAAAAAAATTGATGAAAAAAAAATTTGGTTAAAAAACAAAAAAATTGATAATGTAAAAAAAAATTTGATGAAAAACAAATTTTTGATGAAAAAAAAAATGATGAAAAAAAAATTAATTAAAAAAAAAATTGATGAAAAAAAAATTGATGGATAAAAAAATTGATGAAAAAAAAAATGTTAGCTTATATAGTCAAACTGAGGTGGCGTCCTGCAACTTTTTTCAAATTAGACACCAGTCTAAAAACATTATCATATTAAAAAAAATAAACATTTTTTGGATGTTCCGATTCTAAGGTGTCGAAAATAAGGAAAAAATAGTGAAATTTGGTACATTTTCCTTACTCCTTAAACAATATTCATAAAAACTTGAAATTTTTAAATGTGGGACCCAGCAGCAGAATAAAAAATTATGAAGAAATGCCTTTGGGGAATTCCAATTTTAAAGGGTCAATAAAGTATTGTGGTACTTTTCAATTTTTTCAAATTCAAACGGAATGAACCATTATCTCAAAAATTTACATTCTTGTATATTTGTTTATTGGCAATCGATTAAAAATTTTCAGTTTGAAAAATTTTCAGAACCCGTTCTGAAATTTCTATCCACACCAAAAAAATTCGAAAATATCGCTTTAAAATATTTAATTTCATAATAATTTTGTAATTTTCTTGTATTTTCTTGTTTCATCAGAGCGCATGAGTTACAAATCAACGAATTTTGCAAATAATATATCTCATGCGCTATGTTGAAACAAGAAAATTACAATGTCATTATGAAATTTAATATTTAAATGCGATTTTCTCGAAAAAAAAAAGAAAAACGCGTGTCTGAATTTTTTTGCGTGGATAGGCAAAATTCTTAAATTAAAAAAATATAAATTTTGGACGGATTTTTTATAAATTGACTTTGGTAAAAAACAAAAATTTTAGAACAGGTTCTGAAAATTTTTAAAAATAAAAATTTTTAAATGCAAATTTTTTTTTTGCTTACCAGGAAACGTTTTGTAGGTCAAAAAATGTTATACGTGTCCCAGCGCTTCGCTGGGTTATCTCCAGTAATTGAGATATATCAATTGGAAGTTATAGGGGAAATTATAGTTATTTGTGCCTTTTTCGTAAAATTTGACCGTCTAAATATCCAAATATCGCAAAGCTATGTTCGAAAAAGTTGTAGCTGGCGTTAAGCTTAACAACTTTGCAGAGCATCACTTGCGATATTCGGACATTTAGATGAAGTTAGAAAGTATCGTATAGGGAAATTGTAGTTGTTTGTGCCATTTTCGTGAATTTTGACCACCTAAACGTCTGAATATCGCAAAGTGATGTTCAGCAAACATCACAGTTAATACCATAGTTTTCTTAGTGTTAAAATCAAACTAAAAATTTTTAATAATTGTTTCTGTAAAGACAGTCGAGCTCAAGCTCTAATTATAATTCTGTATTATAATTTTTTGATTTGTTATATGAGGCATTCCACACCAAATGTCCCACTACAGAAAAACATGTGTCCCATAAATTTCTGAATAGGTTGTTTGGATAGCCCTATATGAAACTAAGAAAATTGCGTTTTTGGTTTTTCAAATTTTCAAAAACATGGCTTAGGAGGCGTGGTCAAATATTGGAAAAATGGTAAAATTTGTGGCAAGTTGCCTTGAATAAATATTTATCACACTAAAACGGAATGCACCACAATGTCAAAAATTTACATTATTATATAGTTTTGTATGGGCTATGGATTAACAATTTTTTTTTTAAATTTTCAGAACCCATTCTGAAATTTTCAATTTTTTAAAAAAGTCAATTTATCAAAAATCCGGCCAATTTTTTTTTTCTTTTTAAATTTTTTTTTAAAGTTTAGATGTTTGTCCAATAATACAAAAAAATTCAGAAACGTTGCGAATGAGTAATATTAATTATAAAATATTCCTCATACGCAACGTTAAAACAAGAAAATACAAGCAAATTTCTAAATTGTTATGAAATTTAAAATTCAAATGCGATTTTCTCGAAAAAAAACGAAAATGTGTTTCTGAATTTTTTTGTGTAAGTGGACAAACATCTAAAGTTTAAAAAAAAAAAAATTAAAAAAGAAAAAAAAGTGGCCGAATTTTTGATAAATTGACTTTTTTAAAAAATGGAAAATTTCAGAACGGGTTCTGAAAATTTTCCAAAAAAAAAACTTAAGTCGATAGCCCATATAAAACTATATAAGAATGTAAGTTTTTGAGATTATGGTGCATTCCGTTTTAATGTGATAAATATTTAATCAAGGCAACTCGCCACAAATTTGACCATTTTTCCAATATTTGACCACGCCTCCTAAGCCCAGTTTTTGAAAAATTGAAAAACCAAAAACGCAATTTTCTAAGTTCAATATAGGGCTATCCATACAATCTATACAGAAGTTAACGGTACACATGTTTTTTTTCGCTGGACATTTGGTGTGGAATGCCTCATATATGGTTTTGAATTTAAATATTAAATATTTATATTGAACCAATTTTTTTCACAAAAATAAAGATTTTTCGCGAACAACAAATGGTTTCGGAAAAAAAAATTTACGGGTTTTTGTGTTAGTTTAACAGACTTGAATGATTTTAAATTTACAAATAATCGCAAAAGCTTAAAAATATCGTTTTCATTGTTCTTAAGCATCACAATTTTAAATCGCGCATACGAGCGTCAACTTCGAAAATCGGCTAGCACCATTGAATTCTGAGTACTCAAATTAACTTTACCAGTAGGGTGCCCAGCTAGTTGCAAGAAAGTGTCAAATTCGAGCACGGTGTATTTAATCACACCTCCTTTGCACAGTTTTTAAAAAATTTAAAACGCAATTTTCTTTGTTTCATATAGGACTATCCAAATCACCAATTCAGACATTATCGGTTGGTCTGAAAATTTTTCAACCCACTTGAAATAGCATTTCTAAAATATATGAAATCATTGAAAAATTTTTATATAAGAAAAATTTTAAGTAATCCAAATCGCTTTTAATCACTTAATTATATTTTTAATTGAGATAAATAAACTGAAATTCCTTGTAATTTAAATTAAACTTATATAAATGAGTATTTAACAAAAATCCCAAACCAATTCTTGTGAAAATATTCAACTTCACCTGCATGTTATTTCATACATACATAAATATTAACATAAAATCACTGTTAAACACTTAATTAGCATAAAAAGTAACCATGAGTAAAATGTTTTCATTATCTCTCAGCCAACCTTATCCGAAAAAAAAAACATAAATTCCACAGCAATTTACTGGAATCTGTATTAATTTTTTTCGTGAAAAATTCATAAACTAAAGAAATTTTTTTATCAGAGGCAGATCTATTAAAGAAAGACAGGGAGAGTGTGGAAAAAAAAATAATTTTTAACGATTTTTTTATGACGTGGCATGACAGTTGGGTAATAAAATCAAACATAAATACGAAATAGCAGCAGCTACAAAGGCAAAAAAAATATACACATTACAAAAAAAAGGAACGAAGGACTCATTAAATTAAATGCAGTGTAAAATTCTTATAAAACGCTTCCGCGAATACTACAGCTATTCGTTGTTGTACAGAAGAGTTTCTTAAACTTTTTGCAATGCAGACCACCAAGTTCATAACGGAGGCCTGGTGTTTGGTACAAGTCGATTTTTAAATTTTAAAAAGTTGCGAAGGAGCAAAACGAAAACCTTTTTTTAGGGCGGCCAAACTTTTTGATGGAGGACAGTCTTATAAAAACTAAAATTTTTTGTTTTATTTTGTTATCTTACCACAATCTCTACTAAAGTTCCCAGCTTAAGTTTCCGTTCCAAATAATCGATTTCAGAAAGCCTACAATCTCTTCTACTAAACATTGCAGAATAGATGATTTTTGTTTGCAAGTAGTTTTTTGTTAAAAAAAAACTATTTTACATTAAAAATTTTGTTGCGATTACCGTAGAATGTATTCTAGAATCAAATGCAAATCTGTTCCGAAAATTTTTCCTGTTTGATTGGTCTCAAACCAAATGTTTTTTAAAAATCTATCATTTCAAATGCCACGCCCACAAATGCTTCCTTTTCAACATATATGCGTAGCCGTTGTTGTTTTTCGTCTGAGGTTTTGAAAACTTTTCTTAAAATAGTCTGAACTTATGTTAGATTAAGAATCCCTGCCATAAAGTATAAATACTTGGTTATGAGTTAATATGGATTGGTTTATATGTCTGTATGTCTCTTTTAAAGGCATATGTTTAAATAACTGACTTTATAATAAAATGTTGGATATAAAGATAGATGAATGAAAGCATAAATGTTTATATTTGTATGAGTATAAGTTTGTAAGTAGATGTGTGCTTGTTTTATAACAGAAAATTGATAAATTCATTTAAAATACTCGCAGACATTCAGCGAAATAGATAATTTATACAATATATACAATTTCTAGCATACCCACCGGAACTTCGTTACCGGCAATATTAAATACCGGATTATAAAATGATCAGGATTGGAGTCCCGATTTCAAAAATGTACTTTACGCCTTTTTTGTTTTATTTAACTGATTTAAACAATAAAATTAAAAAACTTTGCGTGGAACGTGGGTTCGATTCCAATCAGAGTTAAGTCTTTTGATGAAAAAACATATAGAAAAAACAGCCTTACAAAAATCAAACAATTTAAATCCATTGTAATTTTCGCCACTGTAGACGTAGAGGTGGCTACAGAAACCATGGTCTGGAATAAATCCACATTAAAAATAATCTTCAGAAATATGTACAATGTTTTCTTCTTCAATCACAAACCCTTAATAACAAACAGAAATGGCATACGCCGATAAAAACACTAAAATGCGTTAACATGTTCGTTCTGGTCAGCTCTTAAGTTTGGGGGGGGGGGGGGGGGGGGTTAATTTTTTTTTTTTTTTTTTACACAAAAATTTTTTTAGGGAACCTCAGTTCGGATCTAAATCATTAGCTATATTTTTTAGTGTTTGTTTATTGGGATTTTTTCCAAATTTTAAAAATGTGTTCCAATACAAAAGGTTTAAGAAATTCTCAGGTTCTAAAGCTTTTTTTGACAGCAAAATGCCCAGATTCTGAAAAATTTTCCATTATAAAATATTTCATATACGAGACACATTTTCCCAAAAAAGTTTCCTGATTTTGAAATTTTTTTGAGTCATTTCCTTAAAGAGAAATGTTATGATTTTGAGACTTTATTCTAATAGAAAAATTTCGAAGTTCTGAGGCATTTTGCTTCAGAAAAGCTTTAAGAATTTATGAAATTCTTGTTATAGAAAAATTTTTAGATTCTGATACGCTTTCGAGTAAAAAATTCTCGGATACTTAGGCAATTTTACTACACTAAAAAAAAAAAAAACTGTAAAGTTAGAAAAAAATTTAGTTAAATTTAACTAAAAAAGCACCTGATTTTGGGCCTACTAAATTTTTAGTTAATTTAACTAAAAATATTTAGCTAACTTTTCGTAGAATGAATGTAGCAAAAAAAAACGTAACTTTAACTAAAAATTTAGCTGAAATTTCGTAACGTTTTTATGTACATATATTAACAAAAAAATTAGTTGAATTCAGCTAAACTTTTTGTTACTTTTCGTAAACTAAAATTTACAAAATATTTTGTAAAAAATTGTAAGTTTATTTTTTCTGTTTTTTCATCAGCTTAAGTAGAACTTATGAGATTCGCATAGGAGGCTACACAAGAAATTTTACTTAACAAATTTGTTACGAAAAATCAGCAAATTAATTAGTAAAAATTCGTAAACTCAGTTTTGAAGTCAACAAAAAAAAATTAATTCAAAATTTGTTCAAAACAAGTATTTTCGTAAATTGAACTTAACTAAAAAAAGTAGTTAAAACGCTGATTTTAACTAAACTAAAAATTTGCTAAAAAGCCAGTAAACTCGAGTTAACAAAAAAAATTTGTTAACTTTACAGTTTTATTTTTTTGAGTGTAACAAAAATTTCTATATGAAAAAATATTTTTAGTATAGAAAAATTCTCAGAGTTAGTGAATTTTTCCTCCATAGAAAGCTTCTTAGGTTCTGAAAATTTTTTTCTACTTTATAGAAAGACACTTTTTCTCAGACATAATTCTAATTCAAAATCTGGGAATCTAAAACATTTTTTTTACAACACAACCATAGATTCTGAGATATTTCCCCTATGGAAAAGGTCTCAAATATATTTTTCTATAGGTCTTAAATACATTTTTTCTATAGAAAATCTGAGAGCCTGAGTCTGAGTCTGAGTCTCCTACAGATAAAGTCTAAGGTTTTGAAATATTTTTCATATTGCAAAAATTTTAGATTTTTTCTTAAAAGTCTCAGATTTTGAGGCATTTTTTCTATGATGACCTCCGTGTCATTTTTCAGAAAAATCTGAGAAAAAGTCAAGAGATTATTTTCTAGAGAAGAGATTATTTTCCTACGGAAAAGGGTCAGCTTTTCCCATTAAAAAAGTCTTAGATTCTGAGACATCTATCAAATAGAAATTTTTTTCTAAAAAGTTAGATTCCGACAAATTTTTAAATACCCAGTT